>JAECUM010043889.1:0-15940 GCA_016617855.1 Megalonaias nervosa
TATGCTCGTTAAAATACCCATGTTGACTTAGAGTTCAAATATGAAATCGATATATTTTTGACTAGTACTCTTCTATTCTTTGAATTACCCACTGTAATAATTATACTTTTTGCCGTGTCAGGTTATATTCTGCATATGCACTTAAAGCCAAAAATGGAATGGACTGCATTAAACATTTTCATCTGCACCAAACAAAATATGGTATCACCGTTCCTTAATCCCATTTTTGCTATACATGGGGAACAAGTAATGCCAATAAGTGCGTAAAGTTAAACAAGCTGCCGCCTATCCACCTGAGTCAGATACAAAGTTACTAATTAAAAGCAAAGTGCTAGTATCAAAAATGTTGTTTTCCAAACGATACTGGACCAAACTATTTTTAATGTTTTATTTTGCCAAGATACTTTTACGTCCAACATATAATATATATTTTTTTTTTGCAAGCTGAAGAAACTCGTCCATTTTTAAAGACTAAATCCCTGAAGTTTGGATCTAGGTCTAACCCACAATTGTATGTTTTAACTTAGAAAAGTAAATTATATGTAAAGCTTGTTGGTTTTGTTTATTTATGTTAATACGTGTATGACTATAGAGTCGTAACAGAAAGTGGGGCTCCGTCTTTCATACCTCCCTCTCCCCAATATTATCTACATGACTAAGTTTGCTTTTACCTGGGCCAATATCTATCCTGCTGGCCATCCATTCTACTAGGACGAACAACAAGGTGCCATATAACTGCAATTTTTGGTCTTTGGCTTTTCTGGCTGCAGACAATGCTCTGCTTTTAAAAAGACTCTCTGTTCTCGAAAGATTCATGTATGGCCAAATAGCGCATCATTATCTCAAAATATAACAGGGCGGCCTCGTATGGGTATTTTTCTTCAGGCAGTGTCTTCAACAATCTAAAACATTAAATAATATTCAGAGTTTAGAACATATAACAGAAAAGAAAGATATGTTTGTTCTAACGGTGAAGTACGATATCGTATCAAAGTGATGAATAGAGGTTACTAAGTTTGTACTGAAATGCACGTGAGAAAATTATGTTGCCCACGGCCTTCGAAATTTTGAGTCCATATGAATGTTTCAGCGCATATTTCATAACCTAGTTATTATATACTCTAAATCGTCATTGAAATATTAAATAAAATACGATATCATCAAATGCGATTTGGTTTGTATTAATGCGAATGAATTTAATAGAACCTGATTTTCATATTATTAATATAGAAAATACAGAATCTTGCTTCTTTCTTTAGTCTGCCACCAGATAAAGTCGACTGTAATTGAGCTGCTAGGCTGCGTTTCAGTAGACGTATACATGGCGGAAAATAATATTAACCTTGATAGTTTTGCTGATGGAGAACCAACAGTTCAGTATCAGTCTTTCAAGTCATAAAGCTAGCAAAAGTTTGTGACATCACGAACTATATGATCTGAACTACGTCATTGTTATAATTCAAAATAAACTTTGATGCAATATATTAATACAAATACAAAATGGCAAAGAAGCGAGTTGCCGTAAAATTCATATTGAGCAAATACTGTGTAACACATTGTAATGACACAGATATAACGCTGCATCGCTAAGGAACATGACGCTTGTTAGTGCTTGCATTTAACTGTGTGTTTCGCTTATCTGAGCATATAATTGTGGGAGGGTGCTAATTAAGAAAATCCAGAATAATCTGGACAGTGATCGATACAATTCGTTAGGTGCTTACTTCTCTATGGCACATATCCAGTCTTTCTCGTGATATCCATTTGTCTCGGTGAAATCACCAGTCTCTACAGATGTCGGACTAAAATAGCTGTAGATATATGTCAGTAGCTCCTGCTTCTCAGGAAGTTCATTTTGCGAGAATGTTTCAATCATCTCCACGGTAGCGTTTGACGTTTTCATACACTCCTCCCAATTTTTATCTGCCTTTGCTGCAATGATAAATATGTGTGTTAACGTCTATCGAAGGCACCTTCATATTGTTTTGGCGATTATATCCATTAGGCAAACACAATTACAATGGCGTGAGTTTCAAACAGTTTTAAATTTACCTATCTAAAGCTACCACAGAAGCAAATCAATAACAATGTCCATTGCAAATTTATTCGGACTGACAGCATCTCGACACATTAATCGTTTCTGTTCTCACTAAGCAAGTCACAAAACTATTTCAACAGACAAATTCTATTTCACTATCCTGTCTATTATGTATCATCTGTTGCACTTGTCATGCCTCATCGTATTCACCATATTTGACATGTCCTTCTTTCCTGCTTTTTGACTAGGGTGTGAGAATTTAATCACTACATGAAATATGAGGGGTGGGCACTGAACATCACTTGGGTAGCGATGGCGTGTATTATTGCGCGATCAGTTTCTCCAAGCTTAATAAGGTCGAGAGGGACTTCTGTGTATACATCTGGAGGGCTTTGTTTTGGGTTGATTATCTGCCCGTCGTCGCTCATATCTTTAGCCTTACTCGTAAAATATCGGCCAGGTTCAACTGCGTCTTAAGGATCTTGCCTTAAATTCTTCCCGGTGATATGAACTAATTTGGCAGTAATGAACAATATGCACACTCTTTCTGTTTTGATGTTAGTTCAACTTTGCTACGATGGCTTTATTTTTCATCTATGCCCACGACCATCTTAAGTTTCTGGATTTTATAATTTCAGCAAAATCATGCAGTATATGAGGAATATCTCCATTTTCCGATAGGGTGTTTCTGGGATTCATTGGTATTCAATGAAATAGCAAATAATATCATGTGAACCTAATGGCGCGATCATCAAGATTCTGTTTGAAGGACTGGTTGTTATTCATCATCGGAATATTTCTTTTGCCAGGTACATTTCCGCCCCAGTTTGCGATACATAACTATCATATATGCTATTATTGTCGTATATAAGCTAGGCATTGTTTTGTACATTAGTTGCATGGTCTGTAAACGACTTGAACGTGTGTTCAAAGATATTCGAAAGACAAATTTAAACAGGACATGATCCAATTTTATTTTTTTTCAGCACGCGTACAACGAAACTTGTCATCAGTTAAAGTGATTGCATATGTAGATGGTTGAGTCGAATTCATCTTAAAGGACAAAATATACTGAGCCTCAGTTGCAACATGACGTGAGAGTTGAATCATTTGCTCTTGTAGATGTTGCTTGTAAATTGAGTGATATTCACATTGCACGGGTGCCAGATAATTTTCTTTTTCTTGTGGATCCTGTTATTGATCAAAATACAAAAATGTATAAACAGATTCAGCAACGTTTATAGATCTAAAGAGATACTGAAGAAAACACCCCATAAGAAACAAATGCGTTGCTACATGATTCTTCGGCAAACACAGTCTTCATTAAAAATACATACGAAACAAAAAGCAAATTCGGCATTAATAAATTATACTGAATTACTGTATAAAAATTGCACTCAAGTATAATTATGCTAAATTATTATTATTATTATTATTATTATTATTATTATTATTATCATTATTATTATTCTCGTTGAGAGAATCTAATGTTTTATGATGTACCTGAAATCCGCTAAGAGAAATTAGAGGATACAGAAAAATCGATTGAAGTGTATATGAAGGATGCAATTGCTTCAGATTCAGAGAGTATATAAGTTGAAAGAACCCATCGGCTGTGATCAATAGAAAACTCAAGACCCGTGGTTGTCAAGTTTTCATATAATTAAAAGAAAGTATTGAGAAGCTATAGCGACACGATGAAATATGCCCTTGAAGCATCCACGAGTACCACGTATGAGAATGAAGATACGGCGGCAGCGAGCAGACCTGTTAACGTACGGGTAGCTGAAGATTTTCCGCTAGGAGTGAGAAATGCTCGAGCAAACCTCCACTCGACATATAAAAGCAAAATAAATAATGTAGCTACAAAGATGACAAGTTAACAATAGAAGGTTACACGTATATACGAAAGTGTATTGGAGGGCTTTCACCCCTGGTGGGGGAACAGTCGTGCTTTGTCAGGGGTAGTTCGTGCACACTTGGTTCCCACATGCACCCAGCTCTCGCCGGTGGCTCCAAAAGGCTGTAACATGCGCAGCAGACACAACCCGGTAAACCGCTTTGACTGACGGGCTAAACCAGGTGAGTGAAGCCGACGGGTCTTAAACACTAAGTGAATCTGGACTTGCCTACACAAGCATGTGAAGGCTGGATTCGGCTGACTGCGGGGAAAAAAACAATAGCTAGTTCATTGGACAGAAAAGCGATCCGCAGCAACGCATTGTGTAGCGCATGAGCATGACGAGTCATGTAGGTAGTCCTGGTCATCCACTACATCCGATTCCATCTCCAGCAATCTTGATCTTGTCTTGTCACTTGACCCAGATGGTCTTGAACGATAGAGTGAGGATGGCAACGCACAACCCATCCTCACATTAAACCAAGTCATCTCGCACGTTGCTCACTCATTCTTCTCTCCAAAGTCCTGCGGAGAAGGATGAGAGACGAAGCGGCAGGTATGGGTACCTAGGCAGCATTAGCCGCAAATCTTCACATAGGCAGCTCAGACCATATGGTCGTTCTTCACTGACACGAATCAGCAGTGGAGACACTGTGCGATTGAGCAGCCTAATTTAGGATTGGCATTGCCTCCACGGCATGAGGAAGGGACAAGAAAAGGTGCCCTAAAACTTGTCGGCTCCTTCCCTTCCTAGCCAGCTTTCCGCAGCTTTCAGTGTGCCTACATCAGCGGTGGAATCACTACAAAGTAAAGGATGAAGATCGTTCCTCTCACCCACTTAGCATGGAACGTGAGGACGCGTTTTGACAGAAGTGATGTTGACAGGCCTCAGAGTAGAACTGACCTGACTGGCAGAGAGCTAGCCAGATACAACATCGACACGGCAGCCTTGAGTGAAACCAATATAGCAGGAGAGGGCGAAGTTTGTGAAAGGGGGCGCTGACTGCACCTTTCTTGGTACCGAAGTGGAAGGAAGGAGCTACATAAGCCCAGAGTAGGCCTTGCAGTGAAGTCGGTGTCTGTTAGCAAGCTAGCTGAACTTCCAATGGGTGTGAATGACTGGCTTATGACCATGAAACTCCCACTGTCGAATGGAAGAAAGCATGTCACAACCGTCATTACCTACGTTCCAACCGTGGCCAATGCGGATGAAGCAAAGAACATATTTTATGAAGAATTCCACTCAGTCATAATAACTGTTCCCATATCTGACAAGCTCATCATCCAAAGGTGGCTCTGAATATCGTCTTCTGGGAAGGGGTCATTGGAAAGTGTTGCGTCATCCACTGAAACAGCAGTAGTCTTCTATTGTTTCAGACCTATGCAGAGCATGCAATGCGTATCACCAACACCGTCTTCCTACCAGAAACAGGACGACATGGGTGCATCCACTATCTAAGCATTGGCATCTCATCGACTACGTCAGGAAGAGGGACAGACAGGATGTACGGGTGACCAAGTCCATGAGTGGTGCACAATGTTGGACTGATCACGGCCTTGTTGTCTCCAAGTTAAACATCCGTATCCAACCCAAGTAACCAAAGCAATAAGATTCCAAAACGGCTGAACATCGCCAAGCTGAAGAATTCCAACTCCAACTCCAAAACGGCCTTTGTCAGTACTATATAAAACCGTCTTCAGTCCACCCCTCTGGACACCCATAATGTGGCGGTTGCCTGTGCTACCTATATACACCTGGTCTTCCACACCTCTACAGAGATCTTAGGGCCGTCCTAAAGAAAGCACGACATTAAGCAGGTGTTGGATGAAAAACATAATTTCTACAAAGCATAGCATATTGATCATAAATACACCTCAAAGAATGTTGTCTTCAATAACATCTGTGGAGCTGTTCAACACAAACTCCGGCAAATGCAGGACTCTCGGCTGTGTAACACAGCTGGTGAAATGCAAAGATAGGGTGATAAGCATGATATGACGAGGTAGTATGATATGCTGAATGAAGTCTATAGCCCCTAATCATCAGAATCATTCCCCTTTCTCAATGCGGATGGGAACACTCTGATTAGAGACAAATAGAAGATCCTCGAAATGTGGGCAGAGCACTTCCTCTGCGTCTTAAACCGTTCAACATCCATTCGTGATGGAACCAATGTTCGTCTGCACCAAGTGTCGGTCAATGGATCTCTGGATGACCCACCAACTGCGTTAGAGACCCAGAAAGCAAAACGTCTTCTCTCTTGCGGCAAGTCTTCTGACTCTGACTCAGTCGAAGCTCCATCAGCAGTTTCAGCTCAGATGACAAAAAGATACCATCCCACAGGAATTCAAGGACACTACTAGTATACACCTGTATAAGCGCAAAGGATATCACAAGGCCTGTGAGAACTACCTCGGTATCTCTTTGCTCTCAATTGCAGGCAAGACACTTGCCAGGATTCTCATCAACTGTCTCTCATCCCACCTTGATCATTGACTCCTACCAGAAAGCCAGTGTGGATTCCGAAGGAGCGTGGAACAATCAACATGGTATTCGGTGCTAGACAGTTGCAAGAGAAGAGCTTTGATCAGAATGCTGTACTTTCTCCACCTATGACGACATGACTAAGGCCTTTGACACTGTTAGTAGAAAGGACCTGTTTAAGATCATGGTCAGGTACGGATGCCCAAGGAAATATATCAACATGGTGTAGCAATTCCACAACGGCCTGGAAGCTAGGGTCCCAGACAAAATGGTGAGACATCAGAGCCTTTTCCTGTCTCAAATTGAGAGAAGCAGGGCTGTGTACTGGCGCCAACACTTTCGGTCTCATGTTCTCAGCCTTGCACGCTGATGCCTTCAGATATGGTGAGGTGCGAATTGGCATCACATACCGAATTGGTCCAAACTGTTCAACCTCAGGAAGTTCCACGCAAACACTAAGATCACAACATAGACTTTCTATTTTCATTCTCAACGCTGGCTCTGAAGCTGACATGCAACGCATCGTCGACAAGTTCTCTGATGCTTGCACAAATTTTGGACTTACCATCAACACAAATGAAAACTGAGATAATGTACCTGCAAGCCTCACTCTCTTATATGCATGCAAAACCTGGATAGTGTACCAGCGCCACGCAAAGATGTTGAACCAGTCCCACACAACTTGCCTCAGAAGACTCCACAACATCAAGTGGAAAGACAGGAAACGGATAATGAAGTCCTAGTCCAAGCTAACCTGCCCAGCATCTACGCCATCCTGGTGTAGTCACAGCTGCGATGGGCAGGCTATGTTGGTCGCATGCTAGACCACCGACTTCCAAAACAACTCTTTTATGGCGGGCTTCAACAACGAATACGCAACAAAGGAAGCCAGGGAAAACGATGTAAGGACACCATGAAAGCATTATTGAAGAACTCTGGCATCAGCTATGACGGCTGGAAGCAGACTGCCCATAACAGGGTCGTATGGCGCTCCTCCATCAGAAAAGGTACTGCAGCTTGCTAGACCAACAGGGCAGCTTCAGAAGTACAACGTAGGCAGACCAGGAAATCCCGAGCCAGTAACACCACGATCACCGTTGATACCATCCCTTGTCCATACCTATTATATTTTCCTTTTCATTTGTGGTCCTTTGAGTTGGTAGATGGTGGTTTTAATGTAGGGTTTGTAGTTAACCTTTAATTAATCATATTAACCTAAGAGTTTGCATTTTTCACATCTTTCAGGCGAACTGATCATATTGATGTTATGTTGCTTTTAACTCTAATGAATCGTCCTATAGAACTGAGGAGAGATATGTTTAATTTTATCCAATTGTTTACAGCCCATTGCTCAGATTTCCACATCGTAAATAAATGGAACGCACTCGATACAGATCATTTAAAATAAACTGTACATTGTGAGCAACAAGACGTAAACTGACACAAATGGATCTAATCTCTTTTTTAAGACTACATGCCATTGGTAGGTAGGCGATCGAAACCGGTAATGAATTTTGTTAAGATTGTTTCTTCCAAACTCACAGTTTCCGCCTTCTTTACCATTATTACTAAAACAATGTTTGAAATAAATTTTGTTTTCTAGAAGGTTTGCTCACTCCTTTGCAATGTCTATGAGATATTGAAGGAATGTAAGATCCGCTTGGATGATCCTTTACCAGTCAGTGCGAAAGAGTTTGAGATAGATACAACTCAGCAGTGTTTGGTATCCTTGCCAAAGTACAGTTTCTGAATGACAGATGACGGAGATTATAGTTCTGAAAAAATTCGGGCAACATATCACTGAACGGTGGATATTTGGGGATGATTGATATAATATCATCTAATATAATTATACGTGCATCTCTGGAATGTAGCTACAGATCGTTGCATAATTAAAATTATAGGCTCCTGATTAGTTGTCTAAGTTGGCGAGAGCATACAGAATGCATATGCTTATAAGTTATATGATCACGTGAAGGGCAGGGGAAATCGGTTTTCTGAAATCGATTTTCAAACTGATGAATTAAAAGTTATCAAATTAGACAGAATATAAATTGCACATGCGTTGCTGCCTGGGATAACAGTTTAATTACGTGTAATATGAAAAGAAAATTATTTATAACCATATAACTTGTACAACATTTAAATACAGTATTCTAAAATTTGACAACCATAGAATATAGTCACCAAGTTCCATCATGATGGATGTAGTTTACATGGACAGTGGTAATCAGCAGCAATGGCCAGAACATTCAGTAGAAGTTTAACCAAACATCTACCGATCAAATATAGCTCTTCGGTGCATGTTTCTCGTTATATATCCTGTAACGAATGCTGAATAAAAAACAAAAATTAGTGCATCGTAACCTGAGTTAACGAGTCAGGCTATGTAGTACATTTAGTGAGCTACATGCCTACTAATTGCGAATTAAAAGTTTGCAACATCTGGAAATTGGAAATGGGCAGGTATAATAATGCTACTAAAATGTGATCGAAATATAAGAACCTTAGGTATAACCTATTCTCAGTCTTTATTGATCACCATCACAGAGTGAATGATGTTCTCAGGATGCAACTTTTCTTTCCACCTTAGAATACATTCCGCACGTTTCTCGTTTAGTTTCTTTTCTATGCAACTTCGAAAGTAGATAACAAGTTTATTCAAGCTAACCTCAAATCCTTTTCCTGTGTCTCTGTCCCTTTCATCTGGAAATTAAGCGACATGCATTATGTGTAAGTACACACACACACACACACACACACACACACACACACACACACACACATATATATATATATATATATATATATATATATATATATATATATATATAGTAATTGCTCAAAAAAGTTGTGGGTAGGTGTGTCTCTTTTCTTTTATAAAACGTGTAAAACGGAGCAAAGACATACAAGTATTGTTTCATCTTCATACGTTATAATTAGCTGCTATTCAAAGGTTTATAACACTCTCATCATTGCAAGATGAATTATGCGAATCTAGTAATAATCGGCCCATGTTGTGGTGTGGCGAGAGGTCCGAGTGGTTGCTACATATTTGTGTTAGGATGGCGAATAAAAACTCGTACGAAAGAGTTCCCAGAGCGACATATTCAAACTGATGTCGTAGTAATGAGCAGGTAATTTTTATTCTCTCTTTATTTACACCTTCTGAAAATACACCATGTTAAAAATAGAGATGCTGTTCACTCCAGCGAATGTTGTGACTGATACAATGAACTCTCAATACACCTTGGAAACGTGCTATTTTCAGACTAGTGCCTACTTGTATAGTGTCTACCTTCACGAATGCATCTATTTATGTATGGGTTGTGCATCTTCTGGGTAGCACCTTCACACATTTACTCTAGTGAGTATTCAAGTTTGGAGATTTGTAACGTGTGTAAGAACATTGTCTCTTCGTGTAACATTGAGAATTTTTAGCACCTCCTATCTTCGGGCACAATATACGGTGTATTTTTGTGTGACAAGCTTTCAGTCCACCTTTACTTGTGTATCGCCTGTTTGTACCTTCTGCCATGATCAACTGCGGTGTTTCGATTGTACATATTCTCTATAACATATATGGAACAGATCATAAACATATCTCACATTTTCTAGAGAAAACACATTCTATTTGAAGTCTTGAAATAAATATAAGATCTTATGTACCTATATTAGCGAAAGTTCTCTGAAAATATTGTTTTGCTGCCACATACTGCGAATACCAAGTGTTAATATTGTTCGAAGTTTATGATAAACTATTCAGGATGTCAGCAGCAAAGCATCAACGTCGACATGTATACAGATAAACATATATACATATAGACAAAGTAGTAATCTATATGATGTACTTTTTAAAAATTAATAAATGAAATACTAAATTATGTCTTGCACTGATGCTGCTGACGCTACTCTTGCTGGTGTTGGAGATAAATATAAAATTACTATGAAAATTAATACAATTAACAATAACAGCAAAACAACTCTACCAATATGAACAACAGCCACAACAACAATGAGAACAAAATAGTAATGCTAATAATAATAATAATAATAATAATAATAATAATAATAATAATAATAATAATAATAAGATTAACAATAATATATCGCGAAGTTAGTATAAATACATATAATGTATTGCACCTGTATAAAATATGTTTAAAAGCCTCGATTCTACGTATGCTATAGAAATGTCATTTTCTATGATCTCCATTAAATTCGATATTTTTGATTGTGTCTTAATGAAAGTACTTTTAGTGAGGGACACGCATACTAATTGCAGACTATTAAAGTAATGGATAGTTCATTGACCAGGGAAACAATCTACGTCCTTGTCCTAAATTTATCTGCATAATTCGTGAGGTGTTTTAAATTGCATACACACGAATGTTCGCTTCAGGAAACAGGTGACATAGAAAGAGCAAAATATACCGCTTGTTTATAAAAAGTGCGAACAATCTACTACATTACTGTCTATCTCATGAAACATTGTTATCTATATCATGGATCATGGACCTTTACTATCTAATGAGACGTTACTGTCTGCCTCATGAATCGTTATTATCATATGAAAAGAATAACTTCAGGTTTGGTGTGTAATATAACTAGTAGAAATAACATATCGAACCAGATTTACTGTCTACTAAGAACACTATATAATAAGTAACCAAGAAATAAAAGAAAATCTTCAATTTCAGCAAATAGTATAAAACACTAGGCCTTAATGCTCTTGTGAGTCAATAGAAATAGAAAATATTATGATCTGCAATTGCGCTGCCCACATAGCCTCTTAGTAAATAGTCACTACTCACTTCGTACCTAAGTCAAATATTTCTGTCAAGCTTTCAAATCCACTCTCTCCTGTCCAATAAGATCCGTTATTGTCATCTTTGACTTTGTCTTTGCTCTCTAATCCGTTGGGATTCCGATCTGAAAATAAGATGATACTGAACTAAGCATTGCAATGTAACACATTCTATACAGCAGCATAGATGCATGTTCAGGTTTAGTTTTGCAAAGTTTTTCTCCTTACCACAAATAGGTTTGTGTTGAACTTTTGCGAAACTAATAATTTTAGCTTTTCTATTACCAATTAAACATTGAAATACGATTAGGGAAACTGTTAACATTTTAACACAGAAGGCAAATGACTGAGGCGTGTAGATTCAACTAGGTGTTTTCTTATTTTTCTCTACTAAGAATAACGCAAAATGCAAGAAGTATAACATTTATGCTTTAACACAAAATGCGACACCCAATATAACAACGCATTTGCCTAGACACAATGTATGATCTATGAAAATGCCGAATATGTTGGATGTGTTTGAGATTGATGTGGCTGTTTGTTCATGATCAGTTCTTATGTTCCAAGAGGTTTAAATGTTTTGAAAATACGTAACAGTTTAATCCAAAAGTCGTGTCTTTTTCTTTACCTTTGTTCTGCTCTCAGCTCTTACTTATTGGATATCAGCATTGGTAATTATAGCACCCACAAAGAACGATTCCATTGTTTGAACAAATCTACCGAAAACCGTACATTGTTACCGTTTCGATTGCTGCACTGTGCCATCAGTTTACAATAAAATAAGTTCAGAAATAAGAGATCATGATTAACAATTGCACAAAGCAGCAAGAGTCTTAATAAATTTTCTCTACTCCCTCGGTACATTATTTAAACATGTCATTCAACCATCCATGTTCACACTTGCCATCATACCCAGTCCATTCTCTCATCTCTCTTTGTTCTTGTACCCTCTATTCTACTTTATTTAAGATAGAAACATTCGAACGTATCGAATTTATCTTTACAACGTAGCTCAAACCACAGCATTGTAAATTTTGACACAATTAATAATTTTCTGGATGTTTTTTAGTGCAAATATTTATTTGTCCAGCAATGTAAACGGTAACAATGTAAAATCTGGATTTAACGTGATCAATTTAAATCATATCATTATGATAATCAAGACTGTTAGCATATCAGCACATTCAAGACTATCGGTATATCAGCACATTCAATAATGAACTTCATCGAAGCAATACTGGAGTTCATCCGGAACACACTATACCTTGGAATTGTTATCTAATGTTTAGGATTATTTGATACATTAATCTGCAATACTGTAAGTTCGTCTTAAATTTTCATTTTATAACGTAGATCATTAAATTATTCGTCGACCCTTACTGAACATGTTTGTCTGTTTGTTCTGTTACGTAGTTTAGGGTCAAAGCGTTGTAACCATCGATAAACGATTATTATAGGATTGTCTTAAATATCTTAGTGCAGTGTAGGTTAAGTAACCAGGAAGAAAATAATTTATAATGAGGACAGTGCCATGCGTGTCTTTGTTCGTTACAAGATTTCTGTATGAGCACTTTACAAATCGTATGCTAGATAATATTCTTACTAGAAATATATAATAAACAGCTACATTTATATCGAACTGGCGACCCTGCAACGTGATTGCATTTAATGGAAGATCTTCGTGTCATCTAATAAACTGATATTTAGTTGAACAATTCGTTCACAAAGTTTGATAAACAAGCTCAGCAAGTTTCAGAACAATGGAAATGTTTTTCGTACTACATACTTTTCTTTCTAACAGTGGTATCGAAAGTCCAACGTGTCCATTCCTCATCAAGAGAAGTGCAAATATTGATATCCGGTAGAATAGGATTTATAAATGATCAAAATAGCACTAAAGAGTTTATACCTCATTCTAAAGTTTATATTTGAGAGCTAAAATGGATATTCTTATGAAATTGCCGATTTCATAGAATACACAGACTCTTAGCCTATGTCAAGTGATGGAGATTAGAATACTAAATCACATGATTATGTCCCCAATTTACAGTGACAGTATTTTTCGATAATCCATTTTAAATATCTACAAAACTTTTTACATGCACGAACAGGGGCCCCGAGTGGCCGAGTGGTCTAAAGCGTTCACCGTTACGAATCACTGCTATCTCACCTCTGTCTGCGTGGGTTCGAGTCTCGGGCTGGGCCAATGTGGGTATGTGAGAAAGCTTACCTGCAGCTTCTCATGGGTTGGTGGCTCTGTCCGGGGTTTCCCGAGGTTCTTCCTCCACCATTGATACTGGCCACCACGTATAGCCTATCTTGTGCTGAAAAATGGCGTTAAACCCTACAACAACAACATGCACGATGCCTCTAAACGAACAGTGCACTGACTCGATTATTCCAAAATTCTTACTTTTTTGGTCATAAAACATAAGAATAATAAGTCATAATTGTAAACTGTTTTACGAAATACTTGAGCTATATATTTTATCAGCGAACAAATAGTGCTGTCAACCATATTAAAAGTAGAATTCTGTATTATCGACAGTATCCATAAAGAATGTATGAAGTTAATTGAGAGTGTTGCTTTGTTTTCAAATGTGCCTTGAATGAAATGTACCTAGCGAATGAAAATGTTTACCTGACATTTCCCCCTATCAATTAAAAGTGCAAAAGATATGGCTGATTCATTTCAAATATTCGCCTCGATAGTTCAAACTGAAAGGTCGTCATGATCGATATAGCTGTGACGTCACTAAATCGCATTTGATATAGCACCTTTTCATTTGTCAGCCTTTCCGCTCGTGTCAAGATGTTCATTTTGGAACAATGTTTAAAATCAATTACACAAAACAAGCTATGTCAAACTATACAGTAAATAATGAAGGTGAATTTGGCATATAGATATAAACTTAGAAGCAGTTTATAAGGCTGTCAGGTTAGTTCACCCTATTCCGCAAAACCTATTCACTATGGCAAGATACGTGTGAATGGTGTATTCGTAAAGTAAACTCAAGATTTTATCAAACCACGTAGATGCCACAAAGGGGTATTCATATCAAATCAAATTATGTACATTCTTTTGAATAACTATCATAACTTCGAAATACTTACAGATCACGTCATATTGCATAAACCAGGAGAGAGTGAGCGACGTATCAGCTACGGATATTTGCCGCTTTCAAAATATGAAAAGATCTTTCCAAATATATTGATATGTACGCATTGAGAATGTGATTGATTACAGACAAAAATATAGTCATATATGTACTACAAATGTCTAAAGGCAGAAAATTAATTTTTTGCACTTCTTCCTTTAAATACAACCGAATTGTCGTGTTGAGTTCATTTTCTGTTAATGGTGCAAAGATTTCAAGTGTT
This sequence comes from Megalonaias nervosa, assembly GCA_016617855.1. NCBI lineage: Eukaryota > Metazoa > Mollusca > Bivalvia > Unionida > Unionidae > Megalonaias > Megalonaias nervosa. The sequence goes on from JAECUM010043889.1 coordinate 14,612, forward strand.
CTTTTCTTTGATAGGAATGGTTGATATCTCGAGAATATGAAGTTACCGTACATCACTGATTAAAAGTGTTCTTAAATAAAGTTGTTTGGATTTTTAAACAGTCGTTGGATCACTAATGTAAAGTATTAATTATTTGGAAAAGCCATAATGGACAAGTCTATAAGTCTCGGTAAGGTAAGAATTCATTTTCTTTTTTTTTTTTTTTTGGCAGCAAAAAGGCGGGTTTATTATTGGGAGGGGGGTATTTATCACAAATCGGGAGCATTTACTAGAATAACCACGGTGCATAACTTGCAGACGATTATGTTATTGCTGATTTATTCAACCATTGTGTAAATTCTGCATCAGTAAAATAAGCAATCGAGAAAAGCTTCCAATCAGTTTTCAAGTCTTTTCAGGATAATGTAAGATACGATAAGTATATCATTGATATTTTAAAACAACATGCAACACATTTTAGGAATTTAGGTGTAGGAATTCATTTTCTTTCTTTTGTAGCAAAAAGGCGGGTTTATTATTGGGGGGGGGGGGGAATTTATTACAAATCGGGGGCATTTACTAGAATAACTACAGTGCATAGCTTGCAGACGATTATGTTATTGTTGATTTATTCCACCATTGTGTAAATTCTGCATCAGTAAAATAAGCAATCGAGAAAAGCTTCCAATCAGTTTTCAAGTCTTTCTAGGATAATGTAAGATACGAGAAGTATATCATTGCTATTTTAAAACATCATGCAAAACATACTATTTAAACGTATTTGCGAACATCGTATGTATCAAGTATTAAAAGGCCGACATTACTTGTTGTGTCACTTCCTAGTTAAGGAATAATCGGCTGAAGCATCCAGGGTTTGAATTACTTTCCTTTCATTGATACAAAAGCTATGAAATTCAACGATAGTTTAAGGTTTAGGAGCTTCGTACAATTTGGCAAATTAAAATTGATCCCGGGTTGAAAGATGAACGGATATTTTCTCTCTTGTTAACCTACTATCAGATTTTGCTTGACGGATATCAGTACTATTAATAACGTTATCCTAACCAATTGATCAACCAGCAATAAATACTCTTTAGAATCAAAAGATACTATGATGTACAATTACACTTCACCCCAGTGTATTAGTACATATTCACTGCTCTTTATATACCTAGTTCTAATATTTCGTACAGCCTTCCATGCCCGCTGTTTCCATTCTACCTAACATATAATCATCACTTTTAGTTCTGTCTTCACCCTCCAATATGCTGTCTTTCAGACCTGAAAAGTAAAACACACACACACACACACACACACACACACACACACACACACATATATATATATATA
>JAECUM010043890.1:0-10687 GCA_016617855.1 Megalonaias nervosa
TAATTCCATCTTGTATTTTAATTTTAATTCCTCTACTTTTATGTTAGAGTCTCATTCAGACTTACTGATCGAAACCAAAGCACTTTTATCCAAAACATTCTTTTCTACCAAATATTGGACCAAAATATTTTTTATTTCTTGCTTCGTTAACGAAGCTTTCGCCTCAGAAAGATCATATTTTCTGGCAAGTTGAAGCAATTCATCTTTTCTCAAACGGTCTAACTGCTCCTGGGTAGGATTTGAAAGAAAGATCTCCACTTTTGATGACATTGTAAACAAAGCCTGTTTATTTTACTAAAAATTTCTAAAATGTGAAATAATGTTTGGGATTTGAAGTTCCGAAACTTGGGGAATTAAATTTCAAAAACAAAGTTTTCTGAAATATTTTAGCCACAATTCATATCCCGGACGAGCCCTCAATTTTCTGTTACGAGACTATGCTCTTAAAATAAGTAACAAAAAAGAACGAAGACAACAAGCTTTGCAAAATTTAAGAAATAATTTATTAAACTTGAATACAAAGTGAAAAATGAGACAAATGAACTTACGGTTTTAAGAATTAAATCCAAAAATAATCCAAGAATTGAAAAACACAAGTCCTATCAATGAAAAGTTCTAAGTGAATCTCAGTTCAAATCGCGATGGTATTCAAGATGGAAGGCGATAACATCTGTAATAGTCAGCGTTGTACTGATGTGTCAACAGTTCTTGTTGAATCGCAAAAATATTATTCCAGTTTTGAATTCCGTATATATTCCAGTGAATATCTTCGTCCAAGAATTTATCAGAGCACTTTTGTTTTTCTAGAGAAAATGATCACTTGAATTAAATAATTTGAAGAAAATAAAATTCAGCCCAATCTGGTCACAACACAATACAACTTAACGTGTCAGATGTTAAAGCACGACTGATAGAACTTTTATCAAAGCATTAGTTATGCGACTACTTAAGACGCAAAACAGATTCCCGGATGAGGGTCAAAAGTTCATTCTTCTGGAAAAAATAGAAGTTTGTTACCAATTGACACATGCTTCATATCACGTAGTCCAGGTATGACCTTGACTCAACTTAATGATTCTTCCTATGAGGAAGATAAAAAGAATAAAAAAGTTGTTTACCAAAACTGTCACTGATTTTGGAACAAGGTCAGCAACTAGATACAATGTTTCTATTATTAGTTGTTTACATTACACTAGCATGTAATGGAAAAAAATAAAAACTAACAGACAAACAATTAAATTAAATATAGATAACAACACAGAATTTGATCCCACGATGAATCTTTTCATAAAAGATCTGAGGAGTTATCTGAACACTTGATAAAGCAAGCGAGGCTAGAACAAATATCCGAAAGCGGAGGCAACACAAGGGTCTACGCAAATAAGCAACAAAGAGCTATTAACATATAGAAATAAGAAAAAGGATGATCGGATACCATGGATCATGACGTACCATTCAGACAACTACAAAATAGGTCAAATGATCCAGAAAAAAATCCAGTAGTAGCCTACTGGAGACCGATAAATTAGAAAGAGAGACTTCCTAGTCAGAGCGAACCTAACTACAATGACATGCCAAGATTGTCACATTTGGTCCATGTGGTTATACAAGGTGCAAAACTTGTAAACAGAAGAGAGGAAAACACATTTCTAGCACAGTGACGAGCAAATTATACATCGACGTTCCAAGCAAAAGATGGTAAACAGAGAACGTATACGATCTGCGACCATAAGTATTACAGAGAAAAGTAAATAACTACACAAAAGGATCAATGTCGTCAGATAAGACTAGGCGAAAATGATGTTGGACAGAAGTCCAGTAGCAGAATATTTCTCTTCTTCGGGCCATCCATTGAGTGACATTATGCTAACTGCAATTGCCCACAACAGTAACTGGAGTTACGAAACCATTAAAGAAAAGGCATCTTACTGCATACGTCGCGTAAGAGTACTGAAATGAAGCGGCTTAAATAAAGAGAGATTACATGCAGGCACTAACACTCAGATAAAATATATAAAAAAAATCATTATATCTTTAGACCCATACTTTTTCAATCAAATAATTGGTTCATTTAGTTCATTATTCATTCGCTGGCCTATAATTAGTACTTTTATAGTTCTGGTTGATATTAGTGTTATTCTTATGGTTATTGTTAACAAGAGACAATTAATTTTCCGGTATATAAACCACAGCTAGATCACCTTACATTAATTATGGATGGCACTTTTGCTCCTTCTTTTGTAGATCCAAATCGACTAGATTGCCATTTTATCACCGGAGTTTAAACCGATAAGGAACGATATCCACAAGTTTGAAATAATGCTTCCATATCACAATCATGTAAAGTGTTGTACATTCAACGTTTTTTTTTTGTGTTTATTGTTTGTCTTTTTTGTTTGTTTTTGTAATTTTGTATTAGCAAAGCGCTTAGGCTAGTTAATAATTAGTTATGCATTGCTTGTTTCATTTATCTTAATCAATCTCTGACACACTAAATCACTCTGCAGAATCGTCTCCATCCCACCGATAAACATGGCCACATTTAAGACTTGATTCTTAGTAGAGCTGAACATAATAGTCTGCAGTCTTTACTCGTGTCCCACAAACTTGCATCAGATCATTTCTGCGTCATATGATATCTTGACGTATCAGTCCCTAATTCTTTATCGTTTCACCTAACAGAAACCTCCGTATCATTAATAGAACCCAACTAATGCATGACATCCAATCAGACATAACATCTTTGCTACATTCTGCAGCAGAACAAGTTTATAAGTGCTTGCATTCATTGCTTAACAAACATGTCCAGCAATCTAGTGCATAGTATCCGTTCAGAAGTGTTCTCCATGGTATGGCAGTGTTATGGACTAGCTTCGAACTGCTAAAAGAGAACGCCGTAAGGCTGAAAGGATTTGGCTTTCATTACTGTTCATAAGCAGCTATATGAAGCCGCTAAGAAGAAAGTCATATAGTTAACGCAAAGAATCCAACCTATTTCAGTACTGAGATTACTGAAAGTTCCAGTTAGAAAGAGCTCTTCGATATTGCTAACAAGCTAATGTCAAGGAACAAATGAACACCACTTCCAATGAACTTCTGTCCCGTCGACCTTACGGACCTATTTGAAATTTTCTTCTTTGACAAAGTGCAAACCATTAGAGATCAAATTGGCAATACAGTTTTACGCTACTCATCGTCACCACTTAGTTGTGATACAGACTTCCAAAAGGCAACCTTTAACATTGTTTGAGGCGGTCTTTACGGATTTCTTACACACAATCCTGACAATGAGCACCCCAATGTCATGTGCACTTCGTCCGATTGCGACATCACTGCTGTTTGAGTGCTTAGATTCAATACTGCATTTACTAACCGATGCTATTAACAGTTCTCTCACATCGGGGGAATTCATACAGTTTTTAAACCCTGCCATTTTAAAGCCTATGTTGAAGAAACCAATGCCAGACCCAAACGATTTACATAAAAAATACTACCCTGTTTATAACCCCCCATTCATGTAAAAAATTTAGAACAAGTTGTTCTGTCCCAGCTTGAATCTCGGGTGAATTTACCTATTCTCTATAGCAATTCACAGTCTACAGTACAGAATCTGCCCTTTGAAAGTAGGTAACGACATTCTCTTTGCTTTGGATAGTTGAAAGATTACAGTCTTCACTCTCCTTGACTTATCTGCAGCATTTGAACAATAGACCATGATATATTATTTCACAGTCTGCAGCATTGCCATTTCTGTTATTTTAGTAGTCCACTAATTTAGAAAGGGGTGCTAGTATACATTTAAAATTATGTTTTTCACGGCATCAAGATGTTTGCCTGAGAAGTAAAAGAGTAGATTATTTTTCTTTAATACTGACTTTTTCTGCAAATAAGAAGGAGATTATGTTTCCAGTTCAACACACACACACACACACACACACACACACACACACACACACACGAATGACAGAAGATGATCAAGCTGATATATCGTAAAAATGGATCTGTAATTTATAGTTTTACATTCTTAGATAATCGTTACGGTACATATATTTGTGCATATGTCGTCGTAGGAGTTTATTTTAAACTTCATACATTCCTTGCATTTGTAATAAATGCCATTACCAAGCTTCAGCTGGAAGTCCAGCAGGGCGGTGGACGGGTACCTAAGGTAGCAGGGGATAGTTCCGTAAATTGGCCCCTCTCACAACAATCACCTCGGAATGTCATTTTTGACACCATGTGATGGTCACAGTGTAAACACAAGCCCTTCCCCAAGGTCAGTTCTGCAAAACATCGTGTACTAAACGGGCTGATGCAATTGAAAATTGTTGTCAGTTGTTTATTACGTTGTTCTAGCCGTAACTCTATAATGTGACGTTATTTAGCCAGCAGCTTTGGATCTCTGAAAGGATGACACACTACGCACAGAGACGCTTTGGATATGGCTTAACTTTATTTACCGATCATCTCTGGATACAAGTCAGAAACGGAACTATATTTACAGGGCCTCTCTAAACATGATATCAAATGTTATTTTATATACCAAGCTGTTATATAAGCTTTGTCAATATTCTCAAACCCTGTCTTGCGTCTAAAGACGCTTGATAAATATCTGCCCATTTGCAATAATTACCAGTGCGACATAATAAATAACCTCATCACGAAACGAAGCGGAAAGGGGTATACATGTATGAGTTTATACAAGAAAGAACAACACATACATCAGAGAGAGAGAGAGAGAGAGAGAGAGAGAGAGAGAGAGAGAGAGAGAACACAAGTAAGACAAGATTGGTTAATCGATAAAATATGTCGTACAGACCAAAGCTTCCTAATTACTATTTATCGATTTAAACCATCCCATGATTGGTTTTATTCAATGGATTGCAAGTTAGTTATCGGTTCATATCTATTTTTTTTTATTAGATGTGATGCAGCTTCCAACTACTTTAAGCTAGGACGGGCATTTTGTATATCGTAAAATTACGAATTGTGTGAAACCTTGAATGTAATATAATTCTGATAGAACGTTATTCCTCGTTCTATGTAGAGTTCACATTTCATTCGCAACGTTTATTCGTTTATTTATGTAAACAACGCATATTCTGTGTTTAATTTTATTTGTTCAGAAATGAAGATCAATTGAGAGCAAGAATAGAAGTCTTGGAAAAAGGATTGGACAGGTAAAATAATTTCATCAACGATATTATTCTTTGGCGGAGTACAGAAGAACATTATGTTATGTGCATTGAATTTGTGTTATTTGCTGGATTACTTAATGATTATATGTTATGTATAATTGTATTTTGTAATTGACTTTAGTCCAAAATATAGTTCTTGGTGTATCGGACTAGGTACAAACAACATAATACATATTTATCATTTTCTCTATGATCGTGGATTAAATATTCAGATCATTATTAATGGTAAACATGTAGTCTTGTTTCTGACCATATAAACTTATAGAACAGAAAATTTCAATAAGCAGACAGAGTATTTCCAGACAATAGTGACTGTGACCTAGGTTTAGTAGAGGGTTATATAATCTCTTTACTTGAAAAAAATTATTCATTCTTGCCTTAACATTTTGCAGCAGAATCATTCTTATTGTTGTGTTAAGTTTTTGATTTGGATGGAATTGTTTATTTAAATTATTATTCACTGGAATTACAAAGTGCTCAATACTATTCTTGGACAAAAACATTAAATTGGAATTATAGTGAATTGAGACAAGGACAGCTTCGATTCTATTATTGTGATATATCAAATGTCTCTTGACATATTTCCACACTCCAGACCAGTGGTACGTTAGTACATTGGAGATCAGAGGCACATCAATACATTCAATTTTGGAACATGTTTTGAATACCACTGGAATTTAATTGGAACTCTATTAATTTTGACTTGTGATCAAACTTAGAGGAATATTTGGAATTTAATTCATAATAATGTAATTTCTTTTAAATTTAAAATTTGTATTATCGGGATATAAATTATTTGTTGAATTTTACAAAACTTGTTGGGTTTTGTTTATTACTTAGTTTAAAACCACATAGTCTTAACAATAATTTGTTATTTTTGTTAGTGTTTAATTTTTATTTTATTAAAGATTGATTATCAACAACATTTGTTTGAAACCTGTTAACATCAAGCTCGGGCTTATTATAATTTTCTTGATTGTCCTTAACATTTTACTTATAATTTAACATAATTTTAGTTTTCGTCCCCTAGCGATCATATATCTGGGGAACTATTACTTTGTCCATTAAGATACTGATAAAAGTTATCAAATATATTATAGAATCTAGAATGTAGTTCAAGTTTCGCGCATTAGGTTTTAATGTAATAACTTGGAAATAACAAAAGATATGATGTCTACTATGAGTGCATACATATTTACGTTTTTCCTCTCTCTGAAACAAATGCAATTCAGTTGTACTTGTTGAAGCAAGGAGACCGTAAATCGAATGGCAATATAATTATTGTACCCATTGAAGCTATTGTTCAAGTTATTACAAGGGCCCGATTTATTTTCTCAGTGTTTTAAGATTTTCAAACTTTTCTCTGTATATTTTTAAAGAATAAGTGTGATCAGCCCTATTTACCTAAGAGTTTGCTGACGTGCGCTTGAACCCTATACAGATACATTCATATTCTCAGCCCCATACATTGAAAAGAAGAGAAATGGAAAATGGATTTGTAAAGGAATAAGATGACAGAGTTTAGGTTTACGTTGCAAAATCGTTTTTTCGAATATCTTATAATGCACGAATCACAGAACCATGATACAAGAAAAGAGAGGTTCCTTTGATCTGCTATTAGTACCTGGCATGTCTTAGTAGTCAGTTAAAATTAATCATTATGAACGTTGAAAACTGCAAACCCTCATACCTCTCCATAATATTTGTTGGTGATGTGTTTTTAGAACCGTTATTAACTTCTAGGTCCAATAATGGCTACTTCCCCCATTTTCCACCCACCAAAAACAAAAAAAAAAAAAAAAAAAAAAGAATAGTGAATGAACGTAGAGAAAGAAACGACGGCAAATAATTGACAATCTCTTCATTAGTTGCAAATGTTATTATACTGACGTGTATACTTTACCTATTTAAAACTAACAGGATCATTTCTTCTAGGTCATTTCTTTCAAATAGTAATCAGATAGACAATATTACAAGATATGTTTGTCAAAACCTAGGAAACATATGTTCACATTTGTCTCCATGTTCTTCCGTGTTGGTGTACTACATGTTTGTGTTGCGGAGATGAGGATAATAATAATAATAATAATAATAATAATGTGGACTTAGTACAGAGCCTAATATTAGATGCTCTAAGCGCTTTAGAATATTATATAACACATAACAAAATGCATACAACGACGAGATTACAGAATCAAACACAATGAAATTACGAAACCAAAACATGCTGAAAATAATTGATGAAGTAAACATTAAGTATGTAAGTCTGTACTTGGAGTTGGGTCCTTGTGTCTAATATATGAGGGCAATTCGTTCCACGTAGCTGGGCCCTGGTAAGCATATGAACGTTGTCCGTATGACTCCATCTTAACAGTGGGAACATTGAGAATGAGAATGTCAGAAGAGAAGCGTACGTTTCTTGATGGGGTGTACACATGGTTGTGGTCAGATAGGTATATTGGACTGGATCCAGTCAACGAAATGTTGCATAGTGAACAGATTTTCTGTTTGTTTCGGGATTGAATAGGTCGCCAGTGAAGGTTACTGAGTAAGGGGAGGTGTGTGCAATTCTCTGAACTCTAAGGATGATCCGAATAGCTGTGTTTTGAACTTCTTGAACTTCCTGTAGTAGATATTGAGACGAACCAAATTATTATCATTATCGTGTGCAGTGCGTGCTCAGCCATTTAACAGCGTCATCATCAGCAAGGTACAGAGCCTGCATTCTACCGGGGAACTCTGTCAGTGGACAGTTGTTCACAATGTGTGATATGGTCTGAAGAGCTCCACAGGAATAGGAAGAGTCAGTGGCCTGGCCCCATCGGACAAGGTTGACTGCTCAACGACCCTGTCCTGTCCGAAAGCGGTTCAGCGTGGTCCAAAGATGACGTGGAAGGTTGGAACCAGGAGGGCAGACAGATGGCTCAGCTAAGAGGGAATGGTTTACAACATCTGTTGAAGACGATTCGACACTCCATGCCAAAATAGCTGTCATATCCTCCGGCAACGAACCTAACCAGATTGGGCGTCTCGAAGTCAAGCGGACTGCTGGATGTGGGGTGATGGACAATGTACAGTGGAAGATTCTCACTGGCATAGACCTTAGCCAACACTTTTGTGGTTGCTTCCTGTCGATGCAAATGTGAAGGAAGAATGTTGCTGTGTACCGGCAGCCATAGTCAAGGAGTAGGACGTAGTGTTCCAGAGATTCTGCACATTGTTGTGCTGAGCTGGACATCAATTAACTTAGTGTGGGATGATCGAGCCCAGACAGGAGCGAAATGCCCGGCTGTCGAATAACAGATAGCCAGTGCAGATGTCTTGAGCACTAGCGCACCAGGTTGAGCGGAGTACTTGTTTCAAGCTTTTTTTTTCAGGTGGTTGTAGAATGTCAGCGATCTGTCTAGAGTCACACCAAGGTATGTTGGTGTCAGGTCGTGTTTTATTTGCTGCCCATTGAGGAGGATGCAAAGCTCATGGTTCGCATTTGCATTGCTAAGGTGGAAGACGCTGGAGACTATTTGTTGCGCTTGGCTGTATACGCCATTTCTTGAAGAAGTCCGTCATATCCTCCAGGTCCTTGTTTAGCACCCCCTCAAGCTCAGTAAATGAGCGACTTTGGGTCGCAAGAGCAATGTCATGTGCACACATGAACTTGCGCACCTGTATTACAGGTAAGTCATTGATATAGACATTGAACAAACTTGGCGAAAGAATAGACCCTTGTAGGTGTCCATTAGTCTGACGCCCCCACGAGCTGTTAGATCAAGAAACACAACTCCAGTTTTAAGGTTCCTCTGAAAACCGTTTTCAACAAACGTAGTCAGGGCAAGGACTTGACGAACCAGATAGAAGTGAAGTACAATAGTCCATTCTTGGAAGTACTAAATAATATACAAGCGTTTTTGTGGCATCAACCGAAAGGAAATTACGAATGGAGCTGATACATCTCAGCTCCATGTATGCAGCTTTGCCTGTCTTAGAACATGTTGGTGCATTGAGAGCGTACCGTTGAGAGTGACACCTAGTTTCGTACTGACTGTGTAAATTTAATGTTGGTACTGCTGTGAGGTAAATGATGTGAATGAGAAAGTCTTTGCGTGGTGATCAGGATGGCTTCAGTTTTATTATCATTCATCTGCAGCTTGCCTGCTGTCAACCATGTCTTAATAAATGCACGTCTCTACGCCTTGGATGGTAGCTTCGACATCAGTTGGGTAGCTAGATTTGTATATTTGAGTGTCATCAGCGTACAATAGGTGAGACACAGGATGTCGAGCTACGACACTTGAGAGTGGCTAAGTGAATAGAATGAAGAGAATGGGACCGAGATCAGAGCCTAGTGGAACACCAAAATATAGATCAACAGGGTTGGAATGTTTTCCATTTCCTGATAAAATTTGTGTCCTATTGACTAAGTTTGACTTGACCCATAGTAAGATTGTATCGTGAATACTCTATATATGCTGAAGACGGTGAACTCTTATCAAGGTCTGTTGTGTCAAATGCCGCAGTCAAATCAAGGAGGGTGAGAACTGTAATCTTTCCACTATCCAAAGCAAGGAGAATGTCGCTAATGACTCTCAGAAGGGCAGTTTCAGTTCTATGTCGACGGCAATATGCAGACTGTACATTGGTAAAAAGGCTATTTGAATACAGATGAGATACAAGATGTGACATAATATTTCCTAAGATTTTTTAAATAAATGAGAGGTTAGACCAAGAGTAATAGTCCTTTAAATCGTTAGGATTAAGTGTTGGTTTCTTCACCAGAAGCTTTGCAATTGCAGCAATGAAAAATGATGCGAATTCCGCGAATGCGAGAGAAGTATTGATAATATAGTTGCGAATTGTTAAGTTCATAGAATACCAAACAGTTCTGATCTTCCCGCCAGTAATGTCTTGAAAATAACACGCTGAAAATGACGAAATGCAACATTTCAACACTTAACACACTTTGTATGATATATACAAAAATTTCTCATCGTGCAAACTGAGATTAATCTGTTGATGAATATTCGAAGAGAGGTTAATAAAGCTTTGTTTTTATTGTGGTATCAGACCCTTGCTGACACGCACTTTGTGTTTGAAAACATGATAACTATTGTTATTGAGGACCATATATATATATATATATATATATATATATATATATAGAGAGAGAGAGAGAGAGAGAGAGAGAGAGAGAGAGAGAAAGAGAGAGAGAGAGAGAGAATTAACATAATAACGGCGTGTTTCTAAGAGGTATAGAGTCCTCTCAAGGAAAACCTTTCTAATTCAATACGATAGGTATACTTAAAAACGTTGCTTAGTAATGATATGTCCATTAACTTAGGAGTTGCCCGTGACCTAGGTATCAATCATTCCTAACAGAAGCCATGCAGGATGGTCTATAATTCTATATATATATATATATATATATATATATATATATATATATATATATATATATATATATATATATATATATATATATATATATATATATA
>JAECUM010043891.1:0-33887 GCA_016617855.1 Megalonaias nervosa
CACACACACACACACACACACACACACACACACACACACACACACACACATCAACGCACAAGAATAGCCATGAGCAAATAATTTGTGCTAATCAGCTCCAGGAAATAATGGCACGATAAACAATAACGAGCGTGATAATGACAAATGTAAGCAGCCAGTTGAAGTAACAGTATTTAAGAAGAAATTGCTTTCCGTGTTAATTTTAAACTAATTGAAATCTTTAGACAGATAAGATGAGAAAGAAAGACAGACAGAAAGAAATAGTGCACGATGAACAAACTTAACTTACTGAAGGAAGAACAAGAAACTTAACTCACTGAAAGAAAGAACGAAAACTTATGCTCCAGTGGAGGTTGGAACTGCTGATTTACGATTTAGTGATAACTGGAGGCATTTATACACTTTACCTCTACATCACTTGGATTCCTTAAGATCGCGACGAGCGAATTTTATAGACTATATACGTCCCAAAAATTCTATTCTCCCTTTTTCTCAACTAAATTACACATGTCTTTGAATTACAAGTAGAATGGCCCATTTATAGGTAATTCCATGACATCATGTTGTGTGATAGGTCAGGTGAAAGTTTGTATATAAATATTGGTTTTGTTAAGCGGAGTCTTCATTTTTGTTTTATGATCTGTCTCTGGAGCATTAGTAGTTTTGTTCAGATATAATTTGAGAGGGATTATTTATTCATTAAATATTCATTGGAATTACAAATTGCTCATTGACATTTGGATTAAAACAATGCTTTGTGATTATTGTCAAAACATTCAAGACTAGTATTACATCAACACATTCAAGACTATTGGCTCTTTATCACATTCAAGACTGCTGTGACGTCAGCACATTAAAGATTATTGGTATTCATTCGTAACACTCTTTTAATTGGCATTTGTGTCTGCTTGCTCGCAGATGTAGTCATGGAAAGTTTAGAATTATTGGATAGAGAAAATCAAATTCATTGGGTTTGTCTACAGTGTCTTCACAAATCCTCTCACTTGTTTCAGCTGCTCCAAAATATCATGTAACAGACTTACAGTTTTGCTTTCATTTCCATCCTTCTGTTCACTTTTCAAAGTTTTCATATCTTTTTGCTGTATTCCACTTGTTGTGTTTAACAAATGTCTATTCTTTTTCACCTTGGCGTTGTAGAAAATGTCTCAAAGTTTCTTAGGCTTATGATGTGGAATTTAATTCGCAAAACTTTAAGTTCGTTTTACGCTTTTCAATTCGTGTTCTATGGTAATAAATTATTTGTTGAATTTATAAAACTCGTTGGTTTTGCTCCTTTCTGTTACTTAGCTTAAGACAATAGATTCGTATTAATACATAGTAATACAAACGTATAGAGAGCAAACAGATACATTTAGACTCATTGTTAGATACACAAACAACAACGATCGGAGTGATACCTGTCTCTAATACGAAGCAATAGGTACAAAATTGAAAAGACAAACATATAGGTATCCAAGTTGTGCTTGAAGGATTTTAGCTACAGATAATTTATTTCGAAATTAAGTGTGACAACATAAATTGATGCTTCAGGGGAGAAGTGAATGGGGACTGTTTAGGGACAATGGAAAACCCAGTGAACAAGGTCGTGGGCAAGATTAGGGACAATGGGAATTTATAAAGGACAAAACCTGGGGTTGTTTAGGGACAATGCGAATTAAACATGGGAATATTGGGTTGTATAGGGACAAGGGAAAGTTGGGGTTGCATAGTGACAATAGGAATGGAACAAGTGGGGTGACGTTGGCAACAATGTGGCGTGGCTGACCTCAATCAGGCAAAATAGGAACAGCGGGAAAAACAGCTATAACTCTTGGCGGGAAACGCTTGGCGGGACATATCACTGGAGAGACATAGATATAGGCAAAGAAACAAAGACACAAGCATAACACAAACACAAACACCAAACAAAGATACACACATAGACAAATTTTGAACAAATCTTTTCGAGGCAATGAAGTGGCCCTGAATAGGACCTTTGGTTTTATGTTAACACCACTCCGTTAACATAGAGAACATCGCACTTATTTTCTTCGCTTCCACAAACTTCCTCTAACCTCTGGTCTGTAGAATAAGACTCTCTTCAGACAGCCTTGTCTCTCCACATAGATCCTTCGTTTCCAAAGGGCCGTCTCTGTCATCTGGGTAATAGCCCATGCTGAAAGAGCGGATCGAAACGGATTGTGTTTTTTCACCAATCCAAACAGCGTTAAAAATTCAGTTAGAGGGTAGAGTCTGTCTTCCAATCTGAAGAGAGCTGTCTGTGACGTCACACATCCTATATAGGTGCGTTAGCGTCTGTACGCAGTGAATCTATGCGACAGAGTTTGAACATGACGGGCACTAAGAAGACGATGAATTGTGGTCACCGGTCGTGGAGACGAGGAGTGATGGCATAGCAGCGGCTGCCAAAACCAACACGATCCTACTTCCAGAAGAAACCGATTTTAATTGGAATTTAGTGGTTCCTCTTCGCAAGAATTTGTTCCCTCACCAGCACCTTCGCCACCTTCTCCTTCTTTACCGTACGTCGATGACTTTAAACGGAGATACAAAGAAGAATGGAAAGAAGCATTGGAGAAATTTTTACAGCAGCAGAAAGAAGCAGAACAAGCCTTTCTCCTTCAACAGCAACAGTGAGAAGAAGAAGAGGCAAGAAGAAAATGACAGGAAGAGGCAAGAAGAAAACGACAGGAAGAAGCAAAAGCAGAGAAGAAACAAGGTCTAGAAGTGAAGAAGAACAGTCAAAGTCAAACGGTGACGGTACTCTTAGACATTTTGGCAGAGTTAAGGAGTCTGAAACAAATGTATCACACTTCTTTATTACGACCCAAGAAAAAATGACCTTCCCAAGCCAAGCAACCCAACCCTGTTACTACGCCTGAGAGACCCACCCTAGTGATTTCTACTAAATCATCGACAGGAGCAGTTCCAGAAATAGGCCTTGGCTGTGGCAAAGGGATAAGGCAGCTAAAGTTCGTTGCTTCCCGTTCCTGAGTTTGTTTTTCTAAAAAAAAGCACCCAAAGGTTCTTTTCAGGTCCACTCACTTCTCTCGCAAAAAGACATCTCAATATTTGCCAAAATCAATTAAAACTCAAAATCCTTTTTTTGCCCCATGATGGACGCGTGTGAGTGTAGGTTCTTATTCTAAAGTCTCAAAACCAAGAGACAATTCCTTTTTTTCTTTCTGGTCTGTTCTGGTACAAATGTACAGTTCAATTCACAACACAACACTTTAAAAAGTTCATTAGCTTCTTCTTTGTCTTTTCGCTCTCTCCTTTTTTGAATTTCTTCACTGTCACAGGTTTATCTTCTTTCTCACTTTCGTCACGTCTTCGTTTCTTCTCTTTCTGGACGTGTCTGAGTTCTTCCTTTGCGGAGGGTACCTCTTCTTCCTCCTGTTCGGAATATCTCTCTTCCTCCTGCTCCTGTTGTTTCTTAGGGCAGTCTGAAGACCAATGTCCTTTCTCTTGACAATGATAACAGGTATCTTGACTTTTGTCTTCTTTTGACACCTGTCTTGCTTTTTGACGGCCTTGACACTGAAGACCAATACCTTTTCTTCTGACAGATATAGCAAGTATCTTGACTTTTATCTCGAAAGGAGGGGGAGCAATCCGTCGGCTTATCTGAAGAAAACCTTCATATGACACCTCGCAAAGCTCTGATCAGAAGTTAGATCTGTGTTGGTTCTTCCATCTTTCTGGTAGGCTTGAGAATGAAATGAATATTTGGAGGGAGGACACTGGCCTTACATGGATATGTAGGGGACTATGGCGTTTAAAATGTAGTCATTTGACATTTTGCACTTAAGATGGAACGGTCGCATGATTTCGTAGAGAAAGGAGAAGAAAGTAAGAGACAGAAACGTGACTTATCGCCTTGCACAGTAGCTGAAGTCTAGGCTCAAATTCATACCAGCAATTTTAAAGATGACATGAGTGAGCCAGAATCCAGGCCCAGACAGTTTACACCAAGCCAAAGTCCATCACCACCAAACTCTGAAAAGTACTACCACATTCGAGAGACGGACAAACGCTGCAATAGAAAATTTAGAACCACAAGCTACACGTACACGGTGAAGTTTAAAGATTTCAAGTCCGACGTACCGCTGGAGAAAGCAGAGGGATTCATCACTGATGTGTGGGATTCTTTGTTAACCACACTCAACGGCAATTTGAAGCCAAAGAAGACGATCGCTTGATACTTTTCCTTTATCACGACAGTCTGAAGTCCCCCGTTTGGATCGAGTTTAGCAGCCCAGCAGAACTGACACCTTCCAAAGTCATCGAGAAGATTCAACACGTGCAACAATTCAACGACAAGTTTCACATCACCGATGGAAAAGCGACACTGTTCATGACCCACGTGTCTCTTTCCAAATGGACCGGACGCAAACAAGTGTTACTGGTAGACGACCTTCGCAGCACAAAAAAGAGCCTCATCCGAATTAACAATCCTCAAGACCAGATGATTTTAGCCCGTGCCATTGTGGTGGGACGAACGTATGCCGACAAGAACGACACAGCAGAATGGAAAAGAGCCTGGGAGACCATTCGAAAATCGAACCGAGCCAAACAACAAAGAGAAAAATTACTCCTGTTACAGCAAGCGGGGCTATCTAATGACACACCCTGTGGCATTCCTGAAATGTAAAAATTGCTAGACGTCTTAGCTCCGTGCTACACCTTGAAAGTGCACCCTCAAGAAGTGCGTGGACCTCTGTTGTTTCGAGGCAAAAAATTTCAAAGACGGAAAATACATTCACGTCTATCATAACGATGAAGATCTTGATATCATTACTAGTATCGCCATATTTCTGGGATACCGTTATTACTGTGAGAAATGTGACTATGGCTATAACAATCGAGAGCAACATAGGCATTGTGGATCGAAATGTGAGGGATGTTTGGCCTCTAAGCCCTGTCTGGACGAAGGACAAGAGCGAGTGCATTGCTCTGCTTGTCAGCGCACGTTTGTCAGCCCTACCTGTTACCAACAACATCTGAAGACGCAAGGTTCACAGCAAAAAAGTGCTTGTCAACTCCTAAGATTGTGTCCTACTTGTGGACAAGGCATACGTACCAATTGTACCAAGGCTCACTTATGTCCAGGAAAGAAACGACGTCACATTTTTCAGCAAATCGTGGACTGAGAACACGAATGCTACATTCAAAAATACCATTCCAAACATAAAGAGGAAGATTACCAGAAGAAGGGAATTTCATCTTTTTCGATTTCGAATGCAT
Source organism: Megalonaias nervosa (assembly GCA_016617855.1). Lineage (NCBI taxonomy): Eukaryota > Metazoa > Mollusca > Bivalvia > Unionida > Unionidae > Megalonaias > Megalonaias nervosa. Next base: position 5,269 of record JAECUM010043891.1, read on the forward strand.
GCAAGAGACTGGCATTCACATTCCTAATTTATGCGTGGCTCATCGAGCGTGCGAGAAGTGAATCCAAGAGCCTATCTTTAGTCATTGCCCTCACTGCAGCAAGATTCCTGGAGAAAGTGAAAAACATCCTTCGGGGACCTAACACGCTGGCCGATTTCTCCCAATGGATCATCGACCAGACGTGGAGAGAAGAGGACATTAAACGTTACGGAGATTATCCTCGCAATGCCACGGTGATAGCTCACAATTTCTCGGGATACGATGGGCAATTTCTTCTCAGATACTATACGGAACAAAGTACGGAACCTTCTAAAGTGACTTTGAAAGGAGCCAGAATCATTTCCATACAAGTAGGGCAAGTGGAGCTTAAATATTCGATGAGTTACTTGGCCATGCCATTGAGCCGAATGCCTAAAACGTTTGGAATGATAGAAATAGCCAAAGGCTATTTTCCTCACTTCTTCAATACCGAAGCCAATCAACACGCCGTTGTACCCCATTTGCATGAAGCTCACTACTACGACCCCAACAACATGCGTACCGGACAACGAGAAGCTTTCTACGCTTGGTACCGCTCTCATGCCTCGTGCCCATTCGACTTTCAGGAAGAAATGTTAAAGTATTGTCGTTCCGACGTGGACATTTCACGTTGTTGCTGTGGAAAAGTTCGAGAACTGTTCATGGAGCACGGAGGGATCGATCCTTTGAAAGAAGCTTGCACCATTGCCAAAGCGTGTTCCTTAGTGATTCATGCCCGAAAATACCCCGGCTGTCATAAGCGGTCAAACGACCAACCTTGTCAAACGTCAATACTCAGTTAAAGCCCTACTCTGGCTACATTACTTGTGTGACAAGGAAACAAATGGATCCTACTTGCCCGCAACGTAGGAGACGAAAAAAACCATCGGAACGTATTCAGTAGATGGATGGGACTTAGAAAACCCCAAGATCGTGTACGAGTTTAACGGATGCTTATTTCACGGATGTCCCATCTGCTACCCTGAACGTGACACAAAAGATCGGTTTTTACAACGTACCATGGAAGACTTGTGCCAGGCCACTTGTCAGCGGCACTTGAAGTTCGAACAGCAAGGATACCAAGTGGTGGAAATGTGGGAACACGAGTACGATCACCGTTTGAAAACCGATCCGGAGTTTAAACGCATCGTGGAAAGTTAAAAGTTGGTGTACCCTCTGAACCGGCGAGACAGTTTACACGGAGGACGGACGAATGCCACCTGTTTGCTGTACCAAGCCGACGAGGAGAAAGGAGAGGAAATTAAATATTTGGACGTGTGTTCACTGTATCCTTACGTGTGCAAATATTGTCACCTGGACAACATTCGACAATACGAACGATTGATCAAGTGCAAAGTCTTGTCTCCCACGGACTTGTGCCATCCCGATTTACCTCACCATTGCCAAGAAAAACTTAGTCACACACCAAATCGTCAGTCGGACTTTGGAAAAAGTGTATCAAATCGTGTACCAGAGGCGAGTGCGGCTTCCCAACCACCTCACTTTACCGTACGGACACACTGGTATAAAAAATGGTCGCAAGACGATAGTCACCAACAAGAAGGATGACTACGACACTGCAAGAATTGAGTGAGAGACACTCCACTTTCAAACCATACCATTTTCCTGTCTTCTTGCCTGACTATTGTAATTGTGACAGTCGATGGGAAACGTTTCAAAATTGGCCTACCGATAGGGAAGGATTACCTACTAGGAATGTTTTAGCTAGAACTGGATTTGTCTACTTGGGACCTGAGACCGGACTGGGATACGAAGTACATTGTTTCAGTTGTGGTCTGAGGATGCGTATGGATCGATGTATCTATAAAAGATTCAGCTATTCTGGAACATACTCAATGGTCTTCGCACTGTCCTTATCTTTCCATGGCCTTTCCACCCATCACACTACGGTACAGGTATGACGGTACCTTAGAGAAGGTAGTACCGTCGTCCAGGAAGAAAAAAAGGAATACTTCCAAAAAAGGAACGATGTACAAGCTCGAGACTTCATTACGACTAGTATAAAAAGGGATAACTTCCAAGACTGATAGTTCATTGTAACTAAAAACACCAAGCGAGAAAGATGAATGCTAACAAGCAGATCACACCTTTCAAGTTCGGTGATTCTCAAGTGGAGTTCGATGCTGTGCCTTGTGATGTCAGGGACGCCGTACGCTGTGACCTTGGCGATTCAATAGAACATCATGGGAACTTTGTTAAGACTACTACTACCGTGCCTACCATGGAAAGTGATGTTGTGCTTGTCAAACCTGACGGATGCGAAACCGATGCCACTCGTTATCGTACACCTTTTCACTTTACTGGTTTTCATAGTCAGCGTGAAACCATGCGGATTTCACCGTACCTCATCGAAACGAACTTGTGAAAGAAGAATATTCGTTACCTGTGCGTTTGCCTAAATACTGCTACTTTGCAAGTCAATTCCAAACCTTCCAAGGAAAATGGCCTAAATATCTGGGAGGACCTACCCCCGAAGAATTAGCCAGAGCCGGATTTATCTACTTGGCCGAAGGCTATAAAGTCAAGTGCTTCAGTTGCGGTGTGTCACTTCCCCAGTGGAACATGCTCTTTGGTCTCCACACTGTCACTACCTACCATTAGTGGGACCCCAGTAATCTCTGGATGGATATTTTACAAGAGAACATTGGTGGTTTACCTCTGGAGTTGAGAGAACGCATTTTACTGAGAGTTTGTCAAAATACAAGTCCAACGCAAAGAACAATTGCATCGGTAACGTCACCGATGTTGGAACCACTGGTACCTGAATGGTATAAGAGGACTGATGCATTTCAAAGCGTTCCATTGGTCAGATACTGATGAATCACATGAGATTCATAAAGCTTTGGATGCCACTCATTCTACTTACAAGGTGATCATAGTACGCCATATTCCAACGGACGAGTTAGAGGATTACCAAACTCTTTTACATCAAAAAATCTTAGTTCAAGAGGAAACTTCTGTACGACGTGTGGTGTGTGAGTTAGTGACTAAACATTTTTGATGTGGTACTGAAATAAAACTGATTCTGTTCAAAAAGTACGCTTATTACCTTACACCGAAGAGGGTATAAAACCTTGGCTACCATGCCACGACCTTTATCACTCGTGATTCAACAGATTCCGTGGAAAGATGTCAATGACAGCATTCATACTGTGGTGGATTACCAACTCTTTTGACAAGCACTATATCCGATGAATTGTGGTCGTCGTATAGTGTGTGTTTTAGTGACTTGATTTCTGGGATTTCGTTTGCCAGCCGATTTCTTGTGGGCTTGGTACGATCTGTGCTGTCAGGTACCACTATAAACATGAAAGTGGTACCTTTAAATGTACACGAGAGACTGATTCTGTTAAAAGTCTTGCTCTTTCATCTCGATACTTCTCGACCTATACGGGAATAAAAGATACGTCAACTGTTAGGCACTGAAGATGTTTACGACGATATGTGTGTAGCTTGTGACTTACACCCTCATTGGAAAGAAATACATGACTAGAAAAGTTGGGATTTCGAGGCTTGCACAAAAAGTGGCTGACTATGCCCAAGATTTGTGATCATAAATTCAAACGTCCAGTGAAACAAGTAACTTTTAAACCTGTGTTAGTCACAGTGCCAGAAGAAGCCGACACCAAGGAAAACCAATCCCTTCAGGACAGTACCGTCACTGACATGGACATTCCTGAAAGACCATTCCGGGAGGACCCTTGCGTGACTATACCAAGTGTAGAGACTCTAAGAATATTACAATCTGTCCCTAGGACATAACACCTTGGTCACCAAAAACAATGTACAGTGGCTTGTTTATATTCCACTTTGATCGTTTTGATGTGTATTTTATCCATGTACTTAACCATCTGGGTTTTATATATTTTCGTCGTTCGCGTTGTTCCATTTTAAACATGTGTTGAAATAAACGTGTCCTGAAAAGGTATAAAAACTCTTGTCTTATCTGTCTTTGTGTCAAAACTGACATTCCATGCACTATCGCTACCTCTGCTGTCTCTGCTCCCTCTTCATCCACTTTCAAAGTCATCGACGAAAACTTAGATCGTGCCAGTTGGGAGGTCATGTATCTTCGCCATCCCTTCAACATGTTAATTGCAGGACCGAGAGGTTCAGGCAAAACCGAATTTGTCCAACGTTTGATCGAACATAAACATCATTTGATCGATCGTCCACCTCAACGGATCGTGTGGTGTTACAAAGAGTGGCAATCGGCGTACAGCCTCTTGCGAGAAAGTCAAGGCGATTCCATCGTGTTTGTAGAAGGCATTCCTCGCGAAGACGACGGGATCATGTCTGACCCCAGTCAATCCGGTCATCTTCGATGACATGTTAGGAGAAGATTAAGAAGAAATTAAACTGTGGTTTATACGCAAAGGGCATCATCGTAATGCCAGTGTCATTTACATTACCCAAAATTTGTTTCAACAAAGTAAAGCCCATCGTGCCATCAGTCTCAATGCTCATTACGTTTTCTTGTTTAAAAGCCCTAGAGATAAATCGCAAGTGCAAGTCTTAGCCAAATAGTTAGGAACACCTTAGCTGACATATGCGTACGACGATGCCACTCAAACCTCACACACCTATTTACTCGTGGATTTAAAACCCACCACCCGCGATTATTTGCAATTTCGTACTCATCTGTTTTACCACTGGTGCCAAGATGGAGGGCCAGTCGTGTACACGTCCCAGTCGACTGAAACAGTAACAAAAAAATCTATAAAAAATCGGACACTTTTGGTCTGTATCAAACATCGTCAGCATGACTTCCCTTCAGTCTCATATTGCCGTCAAATTGATTCGTGCCTTGTACGGTATTAGTCGAGAAAAAATCCACAAATTCATGCTCGTGTCTTAGAAGCCAGTCTCAAAGACTTCTTACGATGATTTACGGTGACAGCACGTCAATTACTGCAAGGCATCATTCACATTCCCCATCAAACCAAACACTCTTTTGAGAGAAACAAAGTAGCTTTGACGCAACTGGCAGATCCCCGCATCGACACTCAAACCAAAAGCAAGTCATTTTGAAACTTGGAGGTAGCGGTTCTCTAGGAGGTGTCATCATTCGCTCCCTCTTAAATGGGACCCAGATGCCCCCAAAGTCATCCCCAAGAAAAAAGTCATTCCCCAACCCAAAGGTACCCAGAAGAAGAAGAAAAAGCGCAGTGGTGTCAAGACCAGGTCACAGCCACAGAAAAAGAAACGTTCATAGAAAAAGAAAAGTTCCCAGAAAAAGAAAAGCCCCCAGAAAACAGCTTCTACCCGCAAGAGAGGAACTTCGGCCAGGACACAACCTTACATTCGCAAACCACGACCTGCAGCGACGGTGACCACGTCTACAGTAGCCTCAGGTACTTCGACATCTCCGTTACTGGTCATGCCAGCCAAGTACAATTTGACACTGGTTCTTCCTAATTTGATGAAACAATGCAAATCCGTATCTCCAAGAACATCTCCTTCAGAGGTGATGCAGCTGCTCACAAAATACCTGCTCCCAAAATCAAAGTCCAAGAGAGATCGGGCATGTTACAGAGTTTACTGGATTTATCCAAGCAAGAACTGTCCCAATTTAGTCCTTTGCGAACCTCTTCACGACGCGTGATGCCTGTCATCAAGTTGATACGACGTAAAGAGTGGAGACGCATTCCAGTATAAAAAGACCTGGGGCAAACGATGGGTATCAGTGCTTTTGTGCTCCTGAACGCTCAAAAATGTCCTCTCAACGAAGTGCACACCACCACCGCCATCGTCGCTCTCCCGTCCAAAAAGGAAAAGGAAAACGAAAAGGACATTCTCTTCATCCGAAAAAAAAAAGAAACTCTTTGCCAAGCATCGACGTCCGCCCCAGAAAAGACCCCATCGTCCAAACAAAAAGAGTAGCAAGCAAAGGGGAGGACTTTTTGCCAGTGCAATGATATAGGATGCGTTCAAACAATTTGGGTTTTCAAAATTGCTCCAAAAACAAATAATCCAACAATACACTCCAAAAAAATATGATAAAAGCACGCATGTCAAGCCATGGACTTCAGTATTTTTGTGCTCCTGAAGGCCCAAAGATGTCCTCTCAAAGAAATGCACACCATTACCATCGCCGTTCTCCTGTCCAAAAAGGAAAAGGAAAAAGAAAAGGACAGTCTCGTCATCCGAAAAAAGCTTCGCCAAGCATCGACGCCTACCACAGAAAAAACGCACTTGTCTTAAGAGAAAGAAAAGCAACCAAAGAGGATTATTTGGCGATATATGAAAAAACACGTCACATTTTTGACGAAGCGATAGTCCAAAATAAAGTTAATAGGACGTGTGCGGAGTCATCGACGTCAGAGTATCTTTGGTGTGTGATCCGGAGCAAACAAACAAATAAAGATGTTACCCCCCAAAAGCCATAACTCTTCTACCCCCAAAGGAAAGAAAAGGAAACGACTGCCTCCTCGTTTAGCCAAACATTGGGACGTGTTGTTCGTCCTGTCCAAAGCACCTCCACCAATGAGAAAACAAATGATTGAAACTGCCTCCTAAGATGTCATCGATACTGTGTGCGCATATTGTCTGAATGTCTTGTCTCCACATCAGAAAGAATGCTTAGCTAAGCATCGACACGTTCTTCTCCAAATGGTCTAAAAGAAAATACCCATTCGTCAAAAGAAAAAGATGTTTTTACAACGCGGATGATTTGTGCATCTTTTGTAAGCACCTTTCCTAAAAGCCACATTTGTACCAGCGATTACATCACTCATAGGAGCTACTGCTGCACAAATGGCTCAAAGAAGATAAAAAGAGGACTCTGGAGTCAAAAGATCTCAGCCGTGACCATTGAAATCATATAGAAGGACGAAAACTGACTTTAGTGCCTTGCCAACGATGGCAAGAACAACGGATCCAGCATTTACCTCTCAATCCTTATTTTGACCGAAGTGTCCCAGTTACAACACGAAATGCAATCGATGATGAATTGCAGGGATTTGTCAGAAACGGAAAAATCTCAACGGTACGGTCAACTGTTGCAACGAATGCAACTCTTTCACCAGAAAGATTTAGACGAAACAGCTCCACCGACTCTAAAGACTTTAAGACCCTGATGAAAAGTCCATCACCACCACCACCATCAGCACCACCACCAATACTAACACCCCCAGGGAACAACACAGACTCAGCGCTACGTATGCCTGAGGAAGAAGAGGCACGAGAAGTCTTTCAATCACCGTCAGCAGCTCCCATCCCTAGTAAGATTGCAGCGTCCTTGTTTAACACCTTCCCCTACACCCCAGCGAGAATAACTTAAAGCTTGGGTTAAGATCATGTCCACTCCTCCTTCGACAGAAAGAAGGGAGAGAAGAAATGAAAAAAGAAAAGAAGACCTAAGTTATACTATTACCACTACCAACGCCACCACCACCCTTGACTTCTACTCCCGCGGCACATCGGGCACGCAAAACCGTTTCCAAACCACCCCCTCATCCCATCCAGAGTAGCATCAGTGAAGAGTGGGTGACTTATTAAAAAAACAGTTGCTGATGGAGAAGGTGTTAGCCAGCATTTACTACGATCCAGCGCATTCTGCAGGTTACGGAGGAGTTCAGAGATTATATCGTGCTGCCAAAACCCAACTGAAAAGTGTCCTTTAACCTCAAGTGCAACGATGGTTACAAGAACAAGCCACGTAAACCTTACATAAACCCATTCGACGAAGATTTTCCAGAAGTCGCACCCGAGTGGAGGGCATCGATCACCAATAGCAAGCTAATTTAGCCGACATCTCTCATTTGGCCAACTACAATCGTGGCTACAAATATTTGTTTTGTGTCATTTACGTCTTTCTAAATTTGCCTAGGCCGTGCCATTGACTTCCAGATCGAGCACTGACTTAGTGCGAACCATCAAATTGGTGTTGAAACAAAGTGATGGTCACCCTTTTCGATGGCAAACCGACAAAGGCACCGAATTTCTGAACCAAGCTTTCCAAAAAGAATTTAATTAACGAGACATTCATTTCTTCACCACCGAGAATCCCGAAAACAAAGCCATCATCGTGGAACGTTTTCAACGCACCTTGAAAGAACGCATGTGGAAATATTTTACGCATCAACACACTCTCAAATAATTCGACGTCTTACCGCACCTGGTCCAAGCTTACAACCAATCTTACCATCGGAGCATCGGACGTGCCCCCCAAGAAGTGACTCTCGACAACGAAGTGACCATCTTTAATCGCCTGTTTGGTACGCCCCCGACTGTGGTTGTCCCAAAGAAAGGTGGAGTATTAGTACCAGGAGATTGGGTACGCATTGGCAAAACCAAACGCACTTTCGACAAAGGTTACTTACCCAATTGGACAACCGAATTGTTTTGTGTCACTGAACGAGTGCGTGGCCGTCATCCTGCCGTCTATATATTGGAAGATATGAACGGAGAAATGTTAAAAGGAACGTTTTACTTGCCCGAGTTACAACGCGTGACCAAAATAAGAAGACGAAGTGAACGACATCGAAAGCATTCTTGAATGAAGAACCCGTAAAGTGGGAAAACGACGCGTCAAAGAAGTCAAAGTACGTTGGAAAGGATATCCTCCCAGTTTTGACTCTTGGATCGACGTTTCGCAAGTCATCGACTACAAAATGAAGTGACCATCATGCCCTTCAACACAGCCTCAGCTACCACAGTAACCACTCCTTCACCCAGTTCTTCTGTGCAAGATCTACAAAAGCAACCCTTGTGGGTGTTGTGTGGAGAACGTGTACCTAAAACGCAAATTGTGTTTTTCTGTCAACTCTTTGTGGTGTATTTTGTCATCGGTACTGCAATTGCCAATTTGAGTTTGCAACAAGGAGACAAACAATTATGGACTATTGTATTGAGCAGTTACATAAGTTACCTTCTCCTCAATCCTTTCCTGAAATACTCTAACGGTAACAACAACGGAGCCAACGTCAGTCACCCTCCCAGCAGTCACCACTCCAACAACAACATAAACATCAATCCTCTTTTAGACACTCCTCTGACTTCGAGTGATCCCTCGGACAGCAGTACTCTGGAATCATGAATAACAAATTTGACTTAGCGTTATCCAGTGACAGTTCCACGGTGGTGTTTCCCCACAATACTTTATGCTGTTTTACGGTCAGATTACCTCAGGCCATCCAAACTGGATCACGAAGCCCATTAGGAAGTGGCTTTGGTGGAAATGATTCACCCTACACAAATCAAAAACATCACTGAAAATCAAAACACTTTCGATCAAGAAGTTCTGGACGACCAAGTGCTACAATACTTGGATAAAAATCGAATCTGTAGATGCCTCTAAGAAACGTCCAGTGTCCCCCAATACTCCACGGTACATCTATCTGCTAACCATTCCTGCAGACTATTATTTTAGTGGTCAACATCTGGTGGACACGATTGCTGCCAGGTTCAATGCGCTGTTTGGAAAAGCCTTGGACAAAACCAAACGAAGTGGTACCTTTGAATACCATAAAGTAGCTCGTCCCCTACTGATGAAATTTTCCGATGACAAAACATTGGCCATAACATTTTGTCCTGAATTGTTTGACATTTTGGGTGGGGACCTCAAGATGGTCAAGAGTAACCACATACCACTCATTACCATCAACTAGGATTCTGCGAGGTGTTTTCGTTCCCGGTAGAACCGTACCAAGGATTAAATTTGATCCTTGTGTATTCCGATGTGGTCGAGTACAACGTGGTGGGACACACCTCCGTACCGTTACTACGACTGATTCCTTTCAAAGTGGAATCTGCCATGACCAATGACCAGGAAGGTGGAAACACCTCTCACGTTCATCGCGAATTTGTAAATCCTCACTATTTGCCCGTCAGTAAGTCGTATTTCGACAGTATCAACATTGCTATAAAAGGAGATCTGGAACAAAATATTCTACTCTCCAAAGGGAAAGTTACGGTGAAACTCCATTTTCGAAAACGATTTTCTAACGTCTTGTAAGTCATGTATCCTGTGTACCGAGGACATGGTTTAGGAGATATATGTTGTAATCGGCGTTTCGTTCAGTGGCTCCCGTTTTGAAACCGATGGTGTCACGGGGATTGCACGCCTTGAAAGATACCTCTTTGACACAAGGCAAAGAATTTCTCCAAAATGTCATCATCGACAAACAAAATCCCAAAGAAGCTTTTTTGAGAGCAGGCAAAAATGTTTTGCTTCAAACTGGCAAAGACATTTTGGCTCGACGAGAAACTCCAATAAATGCCCTGGATGCTGATGCTAGAGTAGCTCCCGTCAACAATTTCATGCATTCCTTGTTCAACGAAGTGGATTTGTACTTGAATAACAAACTCGTCAGCATAGATACTTACCCTTACCAAGCATACCTGGAAAATCTCTTGACGCACGGAAAAGAGGCCAAGAACATTCATCTGGATGCTTGCGTAGTATGGAAACATGACACAGCAGGTGAAAGCAAGTTTAACGACACAGCCGTAACAGTAGATGACGATCCTCACAATGTGGGTTTTAACGGCCGTCGAAAAAAATTCTGCAAGGACGTAGTTTAGAACTGTTGGATCGTTTGCATTTGGACATGTGGTTGCAAGACAAGTATTTGCTGAACGGGGTGGCTATCCGCCTAAGACTGAATCTCAGCAGTACCATTTTCCATTTGATGGCCCATAACAACGAACACAAAACCATCATCCAAGAAGCCAGACCCTACGTGCGTCGTGTGGAAGTGTTACCTAAAGTGGGAAACGACATCAATCACACTTTGATCAGAACGACTGCCAAGTATCCGATACGATGCGTGGAAGTGAAAACTTTCACCATTGCTGCTGGACTCCGATCCAAGATCGAATATAATCTGTTCCAAGGGCAGTTACCCAAACGTTTAATCGCTGGTATCGTTAGCAATGAAGCCCTCAACGGAGCCGTCACTGCCAATCCTTTTCAGTTTAAGCACTACAGAGTGTCCAAGATCAAAGTCAGTCGCGATGGCAAGACCTTGTGTACCAGACCCTTCGAACCTAATTTTACCCAGAAGAATTACTTAAGATCGTACTTGTCCTTATACGAAGCCACCGGACAGCTAGGGACCAACACAGTCACGGCATTTCGTACAACAATTATGTAGGAGGTTACGCTTTGTGGGCTTTTGATTTCACTCCAGACCAAGGCAACGACGAGGGACATTTCCACCCTATAAAATCCGGTGAGCTTCGTGTGGAACTTCAGTTTGCAGAAGCTCTAACCGAGACAGTGAACATCATCTTGTATGCCGAATTCGACAATACCATAGAAATCACCAGAGAAGTCATTCTAGACTATTAGAATTGTAAAGGGGGGGATGTACCCCTCTTGGTATAGAGGGGTTTTAATAGATTTGGCGATCGTTATCTAGAAGACGTTGATGTTATTGCCCAGTGTGAATGGATAGTTAGAACATCGACAGAGAACTGAGCGAGACTATTGAGAAGAAATAATACAATACGAGCCCCCTTAAAGAAGAAAATAAAATAATTTTTTTTAAAATTAATACATAAACTAAAATTGGCAACTTCAATTCAACAGATTTACATTAATGGAATTTAATAGCAGTGTTCAATTACGGATTCGTTCATCATAGTAACGAGTGGTGAAAAGAGCACATTGTCCACGCCTGATTTGCATCACCTAGCGTCGTTTCCTCTCTTGACTCCGTGTATCCCACATCCACGTGTATGCTTGTTTTTCCTCTGATCTTTCTATTCCGAACACTTCCTTTATTTGCGGACTCTCCTCTTTGGACTGCCCTCGTCAGTTTCTCGGGGAGAGATGTTTCCTTAAATGACAAGATTACCACTATATCTCTATATCTATCACCACTATCCGTATATAAAATTCTCTCACTTTCGTTGCTCAGAAGCGTAACAGCTATCCGAACACTGCACCAATTCTGACATACGGTGACCTTAACGATTAACGGTCCTTACAAATGACAATTGTAATATACACCCAAGTCTGACCTTAATTCGATAGATCCTCGCTCTCACGTCACAGCAGCGATTGACCATAAATTAACACGTGCGCAGTGTATACAAACAATATTGCCGTATATATCTGCATGCTCTCCTATATGACTTATTACATCTAACTAGTCAGTTCCACTCAATAAGATACATGCTCTATTACTATTGCATAAGATTCACTAAATTCTAGCTTACAGTAATCCCTAACCTACAAGATCCTTTAAACATTACAAAATCATATATAAATATGCAATTATCATTAACTTACGATAAACAGTATCGTCCTAACAGACAAAGGAAATTAATTCATATAACCCTATGAAATACTGCACATCTGAAAATTTGGATTAATTGATATAACCCTATGAAATCCTACACATCTGAAAATTTGGATTACGTGCAATCCGTCAATTCTACCAATGAACTAGTAACCGAAATATTAAAGAAATAAATTGCATAACAACTCTAGCATAGCGACAGATTTCCATGAAGTTGAATAAACGATACATTGTATGGATCATAGTCATATCAACACATTTGCATAAAATAAAAAAAACAAAATAGAAAATTACATGGAAATCAAAATTGCGTACCTTAATGTTGTTTTCTATTCTCACAAATCGTGCGTCCTAGCGCTATAGCCTCTCTTTCCTTTCAAGACACCTATCTGGCCTCTTTACTTTCCCTTAACGAGGAAAACACTATTCTTTAGGTTTCCCACGGAGCCAACTTGTCTTCTCGCAAGAAAAATCGGACTAAAGAATACTGACCAAGGTCGGTAATTTTAAATTCCCATTACTTCCAAAGTGTACGCCTTAATTTTACTGACCGTTCGAAAACAACTGTTCCTAAATTTTACCCAAGATAATCATGTCTTTCATCAGATTTTGACAGCCTAGAATCTGAGAAATACTATGCAATCAACTTCCCTTTGAAGATCAATTATTTGACATGAGGTTCCTTTCAAGCGGTTATGGTAGGTAGCTCTCATGTACTTTCTTCCTGGATATCGTTACAATGTCTGGGTCAATTCTCACTGAACCTTGAATGTGGGCTTTTAAAATTTTACAGATGAGATAGGGGAAATGTCACAGTGACCTTTCACAAAGACATTTCTGGCTTGACTATGTTAAAATTTTAATGCACACTGTATTCAACTTTAAGGTTCAATACTTCTTCAAAATTCGACACATTACAAGAATCTTGGAAGACTGTAATTGCTCTTTGAACAGAGCAGAATCTTTGGAAATGGAATGGGAGGATATCGTGGAAGCCGTGGAAGACAAAGAGGACATAGTGATGAGGTCCAGATGACCAGAACAAGAATAATATTTAGTCTTCTGTTTTGCTAAACACCTGGCAAATAAAATTACGGAATTGACCAAGAAAGATTGTTATGGATATCAAAACGAACATCCCAGTCAAATTCAACACGATAAATATCTGATGATGGGTCAAGAAGAAAAATTGGACGAGAATCTGGAGGATGCTTGGGGTCTCATCTCAGAAGAAGCAGTGTTGCATGAGTGGTATAAAGACTTGAGTGATAAATCTCTCCTCCACTGATTGCTCTAGAGATCCATCGCATCGAAGCTCTCTTGGCTCAAAGTGCAGAGACGAAGTGAAGAAACGGTTACTTGTCAGAGATTTTCAAGCAAAAAGTCAGAATTGAATTGATGACTTATCATTACTTGTGAAGAAAAGAAAAGAATATTGGATACCTGGGAACTTTATTACCTTTTGAACAACAGTTCGTACACTGCTTCTTGGAATCCTGTCGCATGAGCTAAAGATGAACTTCCTCCTCGCAATCCTCAAGATCATCACGATTCGTATGGATTACCACCTTTGGAAGAGGACATCATTGACTTTATGAGAAGAAATGCCCAGACGACACAATTCAATAAAGTGAAATTACAAGGTACAGATTCCATGGAGTGTGAACAATATTGTGTGTATTTTCTTCATCAACGCAGTCTTGGATATCCCTTAGAACATTTAGTGACTTATTTTGATCGTAACTCTTCTAGAAACGATGAAAAAGTAGATCGATGGTTTTGTGACAGTTATGGATATATTTTGTCTTTAGCTAGGAAACGTAGTGTTCATCAATTGCCCCATGACTTCCATCAGTGGAAATCTAACATGTCAACCTTGTCAAAAATAATTTGTTTGATGTTATATGAATTGTTAGTTGTTGGTTGTTTGTTAAACAAGCAATGTTGTGCTTTTACAAAAACTGTGTCTGTTATTTGTTTTCAAAAAACACCGTGAATATATGCTCTTTGACTTTTCTCTCTCCTCCACCATGAAATCAACTATCATAGCGTTCCGACACTAAACATCCGTAGGGATGTTTTCTATCGCGGTCGCGTTTGAGCCATATAAAGCGAGGCGGTCTGCAGTCTGACCATCCATGGTTGACTCGTTCAGCTATCAAGATGCCTTCAAGACTAGCAAAGCTGAATGAAGCCTATGTAAATTTACATCGTGTCAGGCAAAACCTGATACCCAAGCATGATCAGATAGAGAATGTCAGGATGTTGAAAGTGGTTGAAGACCTGATAGAAGAGGTCTTCAGAGACGAAATCAAAAAGGAGCAAGAAGAATAGACTGAGAAGTACAGACTTCAGAAGCAGAGAGAGCAACATCATCAGTAGCAGCAACAACAACAGTCATAGAAGCCAGACAGAGGCTTTGTCGACTGCCGTGTGGACAGGAAAGAGTTCTTCTCTTTCCTATGAAGCGGAACCTATCCTGTGGGAAAGCCTGCAGCCATACGGGGACGCAATCTTAGACGATAAAAGATTGCCATAACCCCAGTCAACAAAACAGCCCTTTCAGGGCTACCCCAACACTCTAGAAAAGAGATATTAATCAAATTGCCAATTTTATGTTAGTAAGTTTTAAAAAAAGTGTGTCTATAAGCACTTCATTTCTTTGTTTTATGTGGAAAAGATAGAAGTGTGCTTATAAGCACTTCGTTTCCCTATCCTGTCAAATAATGTATATGTGTTTGTAGGTGAAAAAAAACAACGTGAGTGTTTCTTTTAGGTCCGCGCGTTCCATGTATTTTAGTTATGATATGGGTATTGTGAGCTTTGGTGTAAGGGGATGTTTTCCTTCACGTCCGCGCTTCAGGAATATAAATCGGAACGTTCGTCAGTCTAATTCCAAAGAAGTATGGGACAAAATTAAAGCAATCTTGGGTAACACAGTAAACTTAACCCCCAAAATTCAAGGTGCACTCTCCAACCAGGAAAAATCGAGTATGCTTGCCAGGCACGTCTCCGACATGAGCAGCAACGAAAACAAACTCAAGAAATTTCCAGCTCCACCGGGAAACGGTGGAAGAAAACTATAAACATCTATTCAAAGACCTAGGACCTAAAACATCAAATTAAATTGAAATTCTCTCCATGAATGGCAAACAGATTTAGGATAAAAAAAAACAAACAACATCCCCTGGAGAAGATCAAATCGGCTATGAAATCTATAAAACCCTCCCTCTATACATTACAGCAATCATTATAAAAGCTCCGTAATACAATCTGGTACAGCAGACAATTACCAGAGAAATGGAAACAAGCTATTGTAATCCCAGTCCCAAAACCTGGCAAAGACCCCAATAACATCAATTCTCACAGACCCATATCCCTTACCAACAACATCTGTAACCGTATGGAAACAATAATATCCAATCGACTCAAACATCACCTTGAAAGCAACAACCTAATCTCTGAACATCAGTGTGGTTTTAGAAACAAAAGATCCGCTATCTGACCAAATGATTCGATTAGAAGTGGTCATCAAAATCGCCTTCAACTCAAAAAGAAAATCAGATAGAAATCTCATAGCCGTATTCCTTGACCTAGAGAAAGCATTCGATCTTGTATGGACCTAAGGCCTGATAGCAAAACTTAACCATTTAGGTGTCACAGGACGCATGTTTAATTGGATTGAAAACTTTCTAACAGGTGGGAAAATTATAACAAGAGTAGGGGAAACATGTTCGGAGGCATAATCCCTAGATTATTGACCTTGACAGCAACTTAACATCAAATAAAACAGACATCTCACAATTTGCTGACGACAGTGGTATCTGGAGAGCTGGCAACCCTGCTAGTCACAATGTAATTGATGAAATCCAGCAAAGTTTAGATAACATAGGGAAATGGGCGGATAACTGGGGTTTCAAGATATTACACGATAAAACAGTAGCTGTCAAAACGAAACAACAACTTAATATACCCAAAGCTTTACATACAAAATAAAACTATCAATTTTGTCAAGGTCGTAAGGTTTCTAGGCATGTTCTTTGATGTTCTTTGATGAACATCTTAATTGGAGGCACCATTTTAACCACCTGATTAAAAACTGTAATACAGATTTCAATTTCTTACTGAACCGTAAAGTGACCACCTGAGGATCCAACCATGAGACATTGCTAACTATCTATAGAACTCTCATAAGATCAAAACTGGATTATGGCTGTCAAGCTTACAACTCAGCTGATCAACTATACCTTAAAAAACTGGAAGCTATTCAAAGATAAGCCTTGATTATCTGCACAGGCACTCTTCCACCCACTTCGCTAGATGAGCTCCAAGTTCTCACTGGAGAGTTGCCATTGCATCTAAGACGACAAGAACTGCTTTTAACATATGCATCAGATTAGCAACCCATCCAGACACGCACCCCACCAGAATCTACATCCGTAAATGCGACAGACCATTCAGTCATAAGCTAGTACCAAATATCCCAGGAGGGAAACTAATTATCGAACTAATGAAACAATTACCGATAACTGATCATCAGGCTGATCCCACGGAATGGCCTGACCAATCCCCCTGGATAAACTCAACACTAAAGCCACCAAACTTGGAAACAAATCAGAACAAGAACTAAAGCTGAAAACCTCCATTTCAAATGAAATACTTGAATCGTATTCTAGTTTTGTCAAGATATACACTGATGGTTCCAAAACAACTAAACCACCCAGATCAGCAGCAGCAGTAGTGATCCCAGAATATAACACTGAAATGGGTTCCAGACTACGTGATCACTGCTCCACATTTACAACATCCAAGATGCCCTAAAATGGATTAAAAATAACAACATTAACAAATCAGTAATTATCAGCGACTCACTTACTGTAATAACATCCATTCATCAAACAACACTAAGTCACGAGAAAATTTCCTCAGCAAAACATGCCTTCTACTTAAAGAACTTTCCACTCATAATCAAATGGTAGAATTCATGTGGATTCCATCACATATAGGAACCGCAGATAAGGAATTCACTGATAAGGTCGCTAAACAAAAATTAGGAGATCCATACCTTGCCCCCTTAAAATATAGTATACCAGAAATCCAAAATATTATTAAAACTTATATCAACAGCAAATGGCAGGAACTTTGGAATCTAAATCCCAAAGGTCGGAAATTATATTCCATCCTGAGGGAAGTAAACAGGTCTATCAAACCACCTAAAGCAAATAGCTCGGATCAGAAAATTATTAACCGAATTATCACGGGCAAAACTAAATTAGCTTTTAGCTTTGGGAAGCACATAGGACCTAAACCATCCACCATCAACTGCTTCCACTGCCAAACCAATTCCCAAAAAGGCACAAAAAGATATTGGATCCACTTTTACATACCCGGAAGCCCAGGAAACAACAACCCTAATATACACACATCATTCTAAAACATCTTAAACTTTCTTAACGAAGCCGGACTTAAAAATTAAAACTGAATAAATCCCTAACCAGAATCGGGTCAAATAGGAAAATTTGATGTCGACGGGACGATGATTGTCATACGGTGGACCCTATTTCTCCTGTGAAAGCCACCACTGTCCCTCTATGTCAGTCAAGGAAAACGTAGTGCAAGTAGAATAAATAAATAAGTAAATAAATTATAAATAAAATATAATGAATAAATAAAATAAATAAATAACAAATGGAAAATAATAAATAAATAAAATAAATAATAAATTAATCAATAAAACAGTTAATCCAAACTAGCAGGATTAACAGCACTAAATAAATTTAGTAGTAATAATGAGCTAAATAACAGGACCCAAATAAATAAAACCCTTCTTACCACAAACACACACGGACGTGCAACACTCCCTTATGCATAACACGATCCCCCTTCTCTTCTCTACCCCAATATTTCCCTTTTTCCCTCCTCAATTAATTCTGTCTACTAACTGCTACCAGACTAACTACATAATAATCTACCTAAATCAACTCCCCTTAACCGAAGGTGACAGCTATATCAAATAGCAAAGATTACTATGGGACGATTAAAGACCCAAAAATTAACATATAAAATGGTCCAAACACCCATGACCATCAGGCCCCGCCGTACAAGGCGGCTACATAAACCTACATTTGGAGTATATTAGGACCCCAAATTGTCATCTATAAGGTGGCCAAACGCCCTATGACCATCAGGCCCCGCCGCACAAGGCGGCAAAATAAATACTTTATTTATGCAATAGGCTCCAAAACTAAACACAGGTTGGACAACTCCCAAGGCCAAAAGGCCCCGAAAATCATAAAGTACATTATGTAAGACCCCAAAACAATAACACATATTAGGTGGTCTAAGCCCATGACCACCA
This sequence comes from Megalonaias nervosa, assembly GCA_016617855.1. Taxonomy (NCBI): domain Eukaryota; kingdom Metazoa; phylum Mollusca; class Bivalvia; order Unionida; family Unionidae; genus Megalonaias; species Megalonaias nervosa. The sequence continues at coordinate 23,917 of JAECUM010043891.1, forward strand.
GGGCCAGCCACACAAGGTGGCAAACTTAAAATTAGATACTGTGCTAAGTGGATGTCATCTGAGGAGCCTCCTTCTGATTAACTAACACAAAACAGCACAGAGTTTTCTTTCAAAATTGTACAAGACGACAACTTTTAGGCCATTATCCTGAAGTTTCTGAGTACCTTCCTGTGAACAAGCTCTAATCTACCCTACATCCTCCCTTGCATCGGACGGACATCACAATTTTATCAGCACGCAATGCTCGCATAAATACAATCACTACTGATATTCAGTTAATTCCGTCTTTTTGCATGAGTGTGTGTTGGGCCTGTTCCCACTCATTTACTCAGATCAGTAGATACAGACTTTAAACATGAGTGTGTGTTGGGTCTATTTCCACTCATGATGGCCAACTTACAGGTCGTAAGGGACTTTTTAGGCCCATGACCTGCCAGCTAGAATAAAACAGCACTCTCTGAGTGCAGAAATGCGTGGGAATGTGGCTCTGATTCCTTCCCCCACGAACAATTAAACAGCATGATGTGCATGCATTAAACCGTCGCGCATGTCCTGATGGGCGAATGCGACGTTAATTCAACCAATCAATCAATCAAATTCGCGCCATTCAACAGTGAATATTCCAAAATGGCGACAAATAACAATCATTTAAGTAAAATGATGAAATTGCAAGAAGTGGTGGATAGCTTAGGCATGATGGAAAAATTTATTGTAAGGATGGAGTATGGTGCCTATAGTCCCCATAGATTGAAGATGGAGTTAAATAATCAGAAGAAAAGCAAAGACGTACTAAGGAAGATGATAAAAAAGGAAAAGGAGGAGAAAGAAGATGAAGAAGATAGCATGAGAGAGTGGAATGAAAAGATAGAAAATGAAGAGGAAAACGAGAAGAGGAAGAAAGAAGAAGAGGAGGAGAAGGAGGAAGAAGAGGAAAAGGAGAAGAAAAGGAAAGAGAATGTAATGGGAAAGATAAGGTGTTGGTGGAGAAAAGGAAGGGAGTAGAGACAGTAGAAGAAGAAAACCTAAGGCCCTTTTCAGGGCCATTTCATTGCCTCGAAAAGATTTGTTCAAAATTTGCCCTATGTGTGTATTTGTTTATGTATTTGTTTGTCTATGTCTATCTATAGATATGTCCCGCCAAGCACTGCCCGCCAAGCGTTGTAGCTTTTTGTCCCGCTGTCCCTGTTTTGCCCGATTGAGGTCAGCCACGCCACATTGTTGCCAATGTCCAGTACTGTGACCTCACCCCACCTATTCCATTCCTATTGTCCCTATACAACCCCAACTTTCCATTGTCCCTATACAAACCCAATATGCCCATGTTTAATTCCCATTGTCCCTAAACAGCTCCAGGTTTTGTCCTTTATAAATTCCCATTGTCCCTAATCTTGCCCACGACCTTCTGGACTGGGTTTTCCATTGTCTCTAAACAGCCCACATTCACTACTCAGGGGTTAGTCTATTCAAAGGTAAAAGTGAAAAGATACAATTTAAGGTAGCAAATAAAACATTTAAAACATTGATTTAAAATAAATCCAGTTAGTGTAAAAGATTTTATTGTCTCAGAGTGGTATTACTAGTAGCTGATGAATGTAATCTGTATACATGGTAAATGTATCATTTCTACATTTTCAGAAAAGAAAACAAACTTTAATAATAGCCAAGAAAGGTTAATAGATGAACCACATAACGTATCCAGTATATTCTCATTCTTGGCTGTTTGGACGAGGAAAACTGAAACAAACAAATAGTTCCTACCTCTGTTGTTACTACCATGATCTACATCGTCTACGAGACACATGATTAACCGGTTTAGTTTCATATTAATGGTTCCTGTGCAAGACAGTTATAGTTCCTGCTTTAAACTCGATACTGAGAGAAGTAAATCTGTCATTTTAAGAATAAAGGATTTGAATAACATACTATATTAGTCATTGATTTACATAAAATATTAGTTATTGAATTAAATAATATATTAGTCACAATAGTATCTAAAATGCAATACATAAGGTGAGAAGAGAGCACATTAAGAAGGAGCTGCATATTTGTGTTTCTAAAAAGTGTTTTTTTATGTTAAAAATATGATATTACACTCAATATCAATATAATCATCTATTAAATCACAAAATAAAAGGATATAAAGCATTCACAACTTCTCATTCCTTGAAGGAGAAAAAAAACCCAACTTTTTGAACCTTACATATCTCACTGAAATTGTATTTTGAGTCAAACAGAACATGTAGCAAATCAAATCTGTACAGTTATATTTTGTTTGGTTCATAACTTCTGATGCGATTTTCTTGTAGTTTAAGTGACGAGTTTGCACACTCATAACATCATCCAAAGTAATCTGTGGAAAGAAATTCGAATTTTATCAACTCCAAACAAATATTTTGTCACTTATCTGAAGGGTAGGAACACGGACAATGCCGAAAGCATAATGATTAGATGTTAAAAGCAGTTAAAACAGTGCATGCACAAGGATGAACGATTCGCAAACTTGGTCAATACTGTCAGTTGTCAAGCGAGAAATCCAATTTTGTTCTTAGTTCCGAATTTACGGATTCTTGCAAATGATGTACATGTGACTGTGATCGTAGAAGTAGCACCATGATCTTCTCATTCCATTAGCTTTATACGGAACAGCACACGCGGACTTGACGGCTGGATTGTACTTGCCGTCAATGTCATTTACACCTGGAACGATCCAACCGGACCAACCGCCGTTAAACCACTGTATTTTGTAAGCCACTATCCTGCCTCTTAGAATAACTTGGTCGACGTTAAGGTTCAAACCTGATTCCCAGCGACAGTCTCTTGTAGCTGGTTCGAATGAGACTTCAGTACAAGTGGTCTGGGTGGAAATGTCATAGATGATCTCCTGTGCATCTATTGATGTTCTGCAAATGATGAGAATCATAAGAACCAGGGTACCGAGTGTGTACATGATCCTTATGTTGTATGTTCCTCTCGCTAAATATCGTACTGTTGATGGATTTTATGTGACGAAAATTCGTCCCAAACGGGCAGAAGGTTTTAGATATCCGCACTTATATTTACAGACAAATGTTCCTGTGTTGAACTCTGTCTGCTTTGACAATCGGCCAATATTCAGAATAAGTGTCTCCAGATTTAGTCTGACGCAGGCTTTATATACATCAACAAGACAGCAGAAAAGTGCACAATCACAAACCAGTTTCATCTTGCTCGAACTGCACAAGGCAGGTTAGTAGTCATTCCCCCCCCCCCCATCAAACCTGCGTTGATAAACATAACATTTATGTTGAATACACAACTAGGTATGCATGCTACAACGCATAAGATGGAAAAATAAAAAATAACACCGTTGTTTTCCTAAACACCTTGTTAGTTCTGACGATCAAAGCAAGCTGCCTAAAGCTACATGAAAATCATTAGAGTTTAGGGTCTATATAATAATGTTCATGCTAGAAAATTACCGCATGTTAAACTATGTATGTATGTATGTAAGCATGTATGTATGTGTGTATATATATATATATATATATATATATATATATATATATATATATATATATATATATATATATATATATATATATATATATGAAATAATAATGATATTACACTGAATTAAATGGATTTTCACATAAACCTTTTCCTTTTTAAATTATTATAAACCTTTTACGTCATTTTTCTCACAACTTATTAGATTTATTAAACAATTATATAAAATTATGCTTTGAAATGTTTGTTCATCTAATATTTTAACTTTGCTTATTTGTACAGACTTTAGGGCAATGTTGGTAAGGCCCTTGCGCGAGACCACTCCTTGCCAAAGATTTAGTAAAACAATATCACTGATCGCCAATATAGTTGTTATATTTCCGATGGACACTGGGCATCCAAATGTAACTATATTATTTACGTTCAACGTTTACTTTCAAATCAGAAAACTTCTATCTAAATGCATGATACAATTACCCTGTGATCAAACAGTTAATCCCATAAATAACAACAAAGATCCAACCAGTTTAGTTTAATTTATAAAAAGTTCAATTGTTCTCCAAATAATGATTCAAAATATATAAAAGGGAAGAATTTATCTGTTACTCGTGGATTTATGAACTTATTATACAAGAGAGAGAGAGAGAGAGAGAGAGAGAGAGAGAGAGAGAGAGAGAGAGAGAGAAATAACTGAAAATGGTTTAAGAAGACATAAAACATTAACCTTATAAATAATGTAATAGAGGATGTTGGATATGAAACAGGCATTAGCAATATAGCTCAAAATCCTCACTAGAGGAAAACAAGAGTTAGCAGTGGATTAACTGAATAAGAAATAGTGCGTCAAAATCAGACTGCTAGATCGTAAGTGATATCTGTTTAGGTGGCCAAGTACAATATAGAACAAGTATTATACGGTCTGGATCTACTGTTCAAGAGACCATATGAAGTTTTGAAAAATTAATTTTAGGTGCACACAATTATGAGACAGAGAACCATCTTACATGATATAGCACAGAATCAAAAATTGGGCAAGGCAATGCATTTGACAATGAAGGAGTAACTTTAATACCCATAGATAAAAGAAATATAATTGAAGATTATGATAATAAGTTATTCAAGGCATCAGATTAATTTAAACTAAGAAGTAATCATATTGTAACTGCCACAATGAAGATGAAAACAGCTTGTAATAGTTCAGATAATAACGATGATTAGGATAATGTAGACAAGATTATAATACCAAAAGACTAAGATAACAAAAGCTTATAATGAGCATGAAATAAGTAAATAAACCTGTATTATTATGTTTTTGGTTGCTGGAGCTATATCAACGTACTTTATGAAATAGATTAGTTAATCTCTAATTCTTTTTCTTACTACAAACACACTTTTCAGCACAATTGCATATAAGCCACGTAATGCAAGAATTAGCAACATTACATTGCTATTCAATAAATCATTTTTTTAGGCCGATATTAAACGTCAGTAAATTACGCTACAAATGATACCAGGCATCACCACCCCCGCCAAGCATTCAATATTACGTAAAATGGATATCAAAGATTGATACAATCATATATTTTGTTGAAGACTGCTCCTGCACGATGGACATCTTCCGGACAAAACTGGTCGCATTATGATAAGACGGCCAGAAAATTTATTCTTGAAATACCCTGGTTGCGTTTGCAGCAATGGGTAAACCAAATTCAATGTTCTGAAACTGTTAATGCTGATACTCGAGTACATTTTAATTCATATATCATCCTTTGAACAGATCATTCAGTGAAAATGCCATCCTATGCTTAAAAAGTTGAAAAAGGTTTAGAGAAATAAGAAATTTAAACAAACAATACAAATTGATACTTATTGACATATCAGAATGCCGTGGTGAAAGGAAGATCTGCAAATCTCATTCTGCACAAGTACTCGTTCCCTACACGAACATTGTGTTGGCGACTTTCACTTTGTTTAAATACATGAGAAGCTGGTGGTCCGTTGGAAGGACAAATTCACTTATGAATTGGTTTGTGTGAAATTTAATTATTCCCAACACCAGTGCTAAACATTCCTTTTCGATAACGGACTTGCTTCCGAGGCATTTCGTACTAGTATAAGCACTGGGCTCCTGTAGCAAACCCGCTCGTTATTCCTTTTATTCAACTCAAGCAACTTAAGATTGGTGTACTGATCAACTTTCACTTTAGAGCCTTAAAATCTAATTCCTGACTTGAACCATAAGAAACCGTATTGGTTTGCTCATTACTAGTTATGTCCGTCAGCAGTCTAGCTTATGCGGTGAAATTTTGGAACGAATTCCCTGTTAAAGTCTAGTTACCAAAGGAGCCATCGAATTTGTTGATAGTTTCTGGACTCTGATCGTTTTAATTTGTCGGGGTGGGGTTTTAAATGCTCTGACCAGATTACTAGATGGCCTAAGCATTCCAAGTTAGAATATACAATACTACACATGGTGGGTCGTCCTGTGAGATTGGTCTTGAGGAGTTTAATACCCTAAAATGCTCTTCCTAGGTAGTAGTGTACACAAAAATATCATCAACGAAACTATCAACGTTGTCCGTGCCTTTCAACAATTTGCGCATAAGACAAACGGACGGTGCACAGGCGTTGACCGAAACGAAAGGCATAGCATTAAGCTGGTATAGATTAGATGCACTGGTTGAATATTTTGGCTGTCTCGGGTTTACTATACATAAACTTCCTGCGGAAATCTTGCTCAGTTGACTCACATCTCTTAAGGAGTGCCTCTTTTAGCGCGTTATAATTTAGCGCCTCGCTCACAAGGAAATGCAAATACACACCCACTGCTTTAGACTTAAGCAGCACACTGAGATACAGCGACCAGTAATTCTTTCTCCACTTCTGGACAGTTGCATATCGTTCAAATCTGTGCAAATTACCATCAATACTACCCCTATCGTCCTCAAACAGGGGTAACATTGGGCATCTTAACACGCTCGAGTTAGATTCTTGTTGCCCTTTTTTCTTAGACTCTACTGATTCGATTTTCCTTTTGTGCTCTCTCTCTCTCTCTCTCTCTCTCTCTCCATATTTCGGTCTTCTTACTCTGATGATTCTACTTTGATTGTTTATCCCTCTCTAACTTCCTCTAACTGTTCCTTATATGCTACTGACTTTGCCTGTTTTTCTTATGCAATTTTTTCATTTAACTTTCTGCTTCTCTTTCCCACCCTATTTTTCTTTCTCTGCCTTCATTTGTAATTTTATCATCTCCTTCTCAAAGTTATCTTTCTTTTATCAGCCTGCTTTTCTAAATCAATCTTCACCTTCTCAAATTCCCCCTTTATCCCGTTCTGACTACCGCTTGTTCCCTTTATAAATCGTGCTACTCCCAACCATATATTGTAAGGGACTCGCCATCGAAAACAAAATATTTCTCCATCTGCGCGCCATCTTGAAGTGACGAGATGACTAATATTGCTGATATACTGTCTATCCCAATCCAATCCCAAGTGAACAACCATGAGAAATGCACAAGTATGGGAATATAACATAAAATAACAGTATCCTTCTTGTCATATATATATATATATATATATATATATATATATATATATATATATATATATATATATATATATATATATATAGCAAAGAATATTGGATGCCCATTCATGGAAAAGTGGCACAATTGACCGTTTACCGTTTATATCAATGATGGTCATTGCCTGGCCGCAGTTTGTTCCATCTCAGTTCTTAAACCATCAGACAATGGCTTCATAACCTTTTGAGTGACATAGCTCATAGTAGTGTTGCTGTGTGTGTCACACAAATCCTTGTCAAGTTCCACGACATCTTCATGCACATGATTGATTCCTACGCACATTATCATTTCAAGGGTGGTAAAGCCCCAGACAACAAATAGCAGCACAATATTTTTGTGGCCGCGAGAGGTTGCTGCATACACTACCAAAACAAGTCGCTCCCAGGTCGTGGAAAAGATGCACAATGGCTATGGCATAACAACTATTTTCTGCTGTCAAAGCGATAGCTAAATCATAGTCGGTGACTCTTAGTTAGTGGCAAAGGCGCACAATTGCCTTGTATCTATTTCTGATTGCCTTCCATTAACAAATCAAAGTTGCTGAAATCGAAATTGTTTACGCTCAATTCCGTTTTTGGTTGCCACCCAAATAGCCGAATCGAAATCGATGGTGCTCCAGTCATGTCAAATGCGCACGTTGGTTTCGTGACCATTTTAAACAGCTTCGCTCATAGCTAAATTATATTCAGCATGAGTTCTAATGTCAGCAGTTCGAAACCACTGCAATTAATATAACATTCAGTTGAATAAATTTGATACCTTCATTAGAAACCCGAGAAAACATCGTTTTAAAACGAATAGGACACTCAAAATATATATTGGACATTGATTAATGTTCAAACATAATCCTTTGTCTGTTTTCAATTCTTTTATTTAAGCATATAACAAAATTTAACATTTAACAAAATTGTTTATATGATCAGAGTGAATGATGATTAGGGTATAAAATTATTGTTGCTTGCGGGAGAAAAAAAAGATCCGTTCGAGTTTAATTCTCCAATATTTTTAATATTACTGCAACAAAGAATTTGAAAATAATGTAATAATACTTCTGACTTCAAAGGTCGCTGCTCAGAGAAAATTCTGATAAACTTGTACTTTTTTTTAACTTCCAATATGCAGTCATAAATAAGGCAGGCGTTTGTGAGAAAATTATGGTTTAATGTGTTATATCTACCTTCATCATTTTCCTTAGTATTTATAAAGGTGGAAACACTTAGAAAGGCTATGCAACATCATTTGCACGAATTACAATATCATATCATTAATTTCACGTGTGCTTTTGATTAGTAAAAATGTTTTGGAAGTTAGGAGAATATTGTCAACGGGAGGTTTTATTTATTACGGTTTAATAGTTAATGTTTTAGTACTTATTTTTGCATTTTTATAACTACTAAAACGTCTCGTTTATAATGATTAGTCATGCTTAGCTAAGATATTTGTGCAATTTAAACATATATCTGATAAAGATGTTGTGTTATTTACAGCAACACAAGGCAGTGTGGCTTATTGTTGTCTCTGTAAACACACTACAGAAATCACTAATCTTTTTATCGCTGTTTACCACATATCATTGTAACAATGATAAACGGAAGTATAATATTTCCTTTAAAGACCTTTGTTCTTCATTTAAAATTAGGATGTGCTTCACCACATACTCTTCAGTGGAATTTTGAGATATCCATACTAACAATGAGCAGCTTACAATGTTACACGTAGTTTCATTAATTTTAAACTGGCAAAAACAGGTTCAAACTTGTTGCTGAGTTTTCAAGCTGAAAAGAAAAATTAGCATGAAGAACTTTGTAACGGATTGGTGAGAGCACACACCCCCACCCCCCAAAAAGAAAGAAATGGTTGTTGCTTGAAAAGAAAAATTGCAATGCTTTCATATTAGGTCTGAACATGGAATTTGCCGTGAATGAAGTTTTGAAAGGAAAGAAAGATACTTTTATCAGATTCGACTGTAAGGCACATTATAATAATTATTATATTGTATTAATTAATTAATTAATTAATTAATAATAATAATAATAATAATAATAATAATAATTCTGATAGCCATACACACACAAATTTTTCTCACACAAGTTGCAATCAGCTTTTCATCATGGGGCCCCAAGTGGCCAAGTGCTTTAAAGCGCTCACCGTTACTGATCACTGCCATCTCACCTCTGTCTGCGTGGGTTCGAGTCTCGGATTCGGTCAATGTCGGTATGTCAGAAAGTTTGCCAGTAGCTTCTCGTGGGTCGGTGGTTCTTTCCGGATTTTCCTTGGGTTCTTCCTCTACCATTTGTACTGGTCGCAATGTATAGCATATCTTGTGATAAAAATGGCGTTAAACACTACAACAACAACGGCTTTTCATCATTGTTGGAATAATAGCGTAGTGTCAGGATGAAGACGAAAATTCCTTTTCATTGTTTAAATTAAGACATCTGCTAACCATTCCAAGACCCCATAAGAAGAAAGTTCACGAAACTGAAAGCAAAGCTGTATAATTATTGTATACTGCTGTCAATGGTAACATTTGTCTCCATGTAAACATGTAAACATAGAACTAAACCTTGAAAAGACGTATACTAGTTTATATTAATGTTAGATTGAACAATTAGACTGGAAAATTGGCAAAATTTCTGGTGTGAGAAATGTCCAAAATGCTTTATATGTACATTAATATGGAGCTCATGCGCACAGACACACACACACACACACACACACACACACACACACACACACACACACACACGCACACACACACACACACACACACACAGAGTCCAGGGAGATCGAGACGTTTTAAAAGAGGCTATTTACTCCAGATAAGGAGACTTTTCTACTAGTAGTGAGGCACGGAATCAAACTGTTCCTTTTTTACTTTGATTGGGACAAATGGAAT
>JAECUM010043892.1:0-41860 GCA_016617855.1 Megalonaias nervosa
GAATAAGAAAAGTCAGTACAAATACCTACTTTTGTATAATTTGACACAAATCGACTGAAAATCCAAAATTCATGGATATATATACTAATAATTTATACTCTAGATCATATTCACTATACATTGACCACCACTTTCATCAACAAGAAAATGCTCATTCTATAAAGGTGGTCGCTCGACAAGAGTGCAAAATGCTGCATAATGATTAATTTGGTGCACAAGGTCTTTCTGTTTCAAATAATAAAACAGAAACTACCTGGTAATTTAGAAAAGAAAGACAATGTTATGTTCCGCGACACGATACCATAGGATGTTTTAAAAAAAGGTGATTATTTGCTAATTCAATCTGTTCATCTGTTTACAATTCACCCATAAAATAGGAAAAATGGTAATCTCTCTCTCTCTCTCTCTCTCTCTCTCTCTGGTACATATCTTAAGGCAGTATGCATTAAGAATAAATGAAATTTTTTTTTCTACACCTATATCTTTTTGGGAATCTATCTCTGATGCATACACATATAAATTAAGGCAGTGTGTATTAAGGATAAACTCGAGTTTATTCTCTCTTCCCCTCTCCTCTCTGATACAAATATTAAGGCTGTGTGCATAATGAATAAATTCGATTTTATTTTCGAGTTGAACGATATTAATTATCTGTCAACGACTACTTTGTTGACAAATTATTTGGATGACTTCTAATTAAAAAAAACTTTAAAAAAAAAACTTTTCCTGTACCTAATTTGTCTTAGAAATTGTCGGATCGTGAGTATAAAGTAAGACAAGGAACAAATCTTGTATATATGAGCCATCTGGTCAAAATTAGGTACGGATGATTTGCGCCGAATATCTTGACTTTGTGAAACATAAACACCCTACCCACCCCCAAACATTCACCGAATATCTCTACTTCATGAAAAGAAAGATTTATATCCGTGTCAAATATCTTCACTTCGTGTTAAATAAATGATTCATTTTTAAAGTTTTGCCCCTGCTACTTAACTCTATATGGTATATTCTTAATCTGTTTGTTTTTTTTTAACCGTCTTTGGAGTTTATGAAGAAAATATATGCAAAATTATTGAACCGAGAAAGACCGAATTTGTACCTTTAAAGGGTTATTAGACCTAATCAGGTTTTGATGACCTTAAGCCGATTTTCACGGGCCACTATTAAGTATGGGGGAAAAGACTTCTGGTTCCGAGCAAAACAGCTCAATTATCGCCAAGTAAATATGATGGTTAAGGTCACAGGCGATATATTGTGTCCCCATAAGGACGTCATATAGTGAACAGTAAATATCCTGTATTTGAGAGACCAGCTCTAACTTAATTTGATATGTAGGTATTTTAAGATATTTAAAAGACCTTCTTAAGATCTGTGGCAAGTAATGAACGTAAGTCAGTCCAACCCTTAAATATGCTGACTGATACGTATGGGCCGCAAACCAACCATCGCTGGTGAATGGTGTCCCAAAAGAGTCCCAACTAACATTATCGTTGCTCAGGTATCAAAATATTATTGCAACTGTATCCAATATCGTTGCAGCATAAAACTGTGTTCATGCTACGGTAACTGAATTCTGCTGTAACAATAAACGTTACAGTTACAACATATTTTTAACTCTGGTGTCATTACAACTGTATCCACATACCTTTGCAACGATATTCAACTACCATTTTTGCGAGAAAAAAAATTAAAATATATGTGCTTCGGTATTTTCTCTTTTTGGACGGTAGTATCACTATTGCATCAGTAGTCTTTATGGCTGCAACGCTAAAAATATATCTTACAGTTACAACGATAAAATAAACCGGTACATCAATCAGAAATACGGTTGAAAAGGTAAAATAAACCATTGCAACAACAAAACGCATCGTTGCACTTGTACTTTAATATTGTTGGAACGGTTCGATGACAACAGCATCTCACTTTTGTTACTCGTGAGACCGCTCTTAACTAGTATCCCCCGTCTACAGTGAAATTACTAGCTGCCGGCCTATGATATTAGCCTGCCAATTCAGCAAAGTTTGCAGCGTGATATGGATACCGTATCGTTGCACCTGTATTTGAGTGTCTTTGCAACGGTAGGCGGATATCGGTGCAGTGGTAGCCTATATGAATACCGTTGCAACAATATTAGCGTTACAAATACTTTTGCAACAGTATATTTTATCGTTGCAACAAAAAGAATGCAAATGTATTGACAGTTTCGATTCTTTTCGTACACCATAAAGGCTTGAGCCATCGTGTGACGCACAGAAGCTTGTCAGATGCTCAGGCTTAATGTCCGTAGCCTAGCTGACTGCCACTTGTGCGAAAAAAATTCAACCATTTTTACAGAAAAATTTCTGTTTGCACTTTTATTGGTGTCGGCCTCTCACCACCTATGATTAAGATTGAGAACTTTGAAGGGACCCGCTACATCCAAAAATTGAAAGGATTTTATGTCTGTATGTTTTTCTCCTATGGACTGTTTCTAATGCATCTTATTGAAAAATATCAAAAAGAATTCCGAAAAACTTTCTGTAATTGAATAAAGGTTCTAACTGCTACCCTAAACCTTATTTTGTTTTGAAAGGTTTGTGCTCCCCTGGCTGGTTTCCTTGCTTTGTTTCTTTATCTAGTGATCCTTGAGAGGGATCAGTGTAAGTCCTGTGTATGCAATATGTAGAGTGTATTGATGCTGTATCCCTTGTGGATATGTCAGGACTGTCTGAAAAAAAAAGCTTCGAATCATTCTCATAGTTGCCTTTTTTATTCAAAAGCCTGTTTGCAAAAATATAAATAAAGAATGCCAGGAAAGCCTAGGATCCACATGTGGCAGTGACAGGTAACATTGTGGCCCCTAATGGGCACTGCCCTACCTGTTTCCATCTCAGTGGTCGACCCCTTCGTCCCTATATATATAATCATGATCTAATTATACTGTGATACTATGAGAGACAAAAGACAAAGAAAAACAAATTAAAAACAAACAAGGAAGAAAGATTAAAGGTGTTGTATGAGGGCATGTTCTGCATAGAGGTTTTCCTTCCTTGCAGGTGTTAATACAGTATTTTTGTTCCCCAGTGTTTTTGTTTACTTATGTTCGTATTTGTTGTCCTACCCTTTGGGGAGTTCCGGTGTGATACGTGCTACCGCGCGTTAGCCTCCAAGCTTTCGGCGTCGAACCATCATTTACTCCTTATACAGACAGGCTGATCTCCCTCTCCCTTGTATATATATATATATATATATATATATATATATATATATATATATATATATATATATATATATATATATATATACAAGGGAGAGGGAGATCAGCCTGTCTGACTCTTGTCTCTATCCAAAGGTTGGACTAGGGGAGTAGGTCCGGGGAAAACCGGGTTGGCCACCTTCTGAGTGGACGCCTTGTGTTAGCAACATACGAAACCAGATCCATCTTGTTTATTTGTTTTCATTATATTAACAATGTAATTAATTAGATCATTAAATATTTTTTCCTTAATTTCATAGCTGTAGAGATGTTGCTTGGAGTCCCTCCCCCGCCTCATAGTTTTAAATTATTGCATTTATGATCTTGTATCTATCTAGGGCTGTTCGTGAACATCGTAGAATTATGTGATTCTTGGAAAAGGCATATTGTTTGCATAATTTGCACTGAAACTATTAATACTATGATTCATATGAGATAAGCGCCAATATACAATGCTATGCTGTTATATCACCTGATATGTTAACAAGTAGGCGTGGTTATCTCCGTTCTCTGGGGATATGCCAATTGCAAAGTCATACTATGGTCAGCAGTGGGGAGTACTATCTCTGACCTGGCGATTGGTCAGTTGCAAAGCCATGAAATGCATATTACGGCTGGCTGTTGACATTAGTTGATACGCTAATAAGTAGGCATGGTTCTCTTCTTTGGTGATAGGTCAACTGCAAAAGCTGGGGGACGTATATTATTCCCTTTAATCGGGCATAAATTTCTATGCAGGAATGTTAATAATTGACCTCAAAACTGGAAAATTTCTTTTTAACTCATAACTCAGTTCAATTTATTGTACTTATACTGATTTTCTTGCTTTCACCCATAGTCACAGATGTATTTTATTTGCGGTAGGCAGGTATATCTGTTGTCGCTTAACCCATTTTCACAGATGAATGTTATTTGCGGTAGGTGGGAGGGCATATATCTCTGTTTTTGGTTTGTAATGAGATTTACCTTTTGGTAATAAGAATAATTCAATTATTACATAAATTCGATACATTTTTATATTTGAATTGCATAGATTATTTCATCCTTTAAAATGAAAGCGAAAAACTAATTACAGTAATTATAAATGGGGTTATAGATTAATCATTTACATGATCAAGGGAAACAGAACACTACTAATTATTGAAGTGGATATTCCATTTAAGCAGTGACAAATGACAGCTTTCAAATGCAAAGTTAATACAGTTAAGTTTACACTGTATTCTGTGCTAATTCAATTCATATACTGAACTCATAATTGTAATTTATAGAACCGGCAACAACGTAGCTTCACGAAAGCGGTCAGTGAACAACGAGCTGTGGAAATAAACAGACCAGAGCGCATAAGACATACAAAATGTAGGCATGAAGAAAAAAAAAAAAAAAAAAAGGGCTAAAGAAGTCATAAACACAGAATGGCTAAAACATACAAAGGAGCTACTGAAACAAAAGTATAGAAAGATTGGCCGAAGGCCGAAGATAGACAGACTTACAAACGGAGTAAATATCTTCAATAGGACAGGCTGTTACAGTAATATATGAATACTACATAAGTAAGAAACAAACTTTGAAAGCCTTCTAAACTTAGAGATGCATTACAGATATAAACTATTTAAAACATTTAGTAAGAATAAAGTGAATCTTGTATACCACAGCCACCATTTGGACTGACCAATGCTAACTATGATAATAAGTTTACTGTTATATCAAGGGTGGTTTTAGACCGAATGTTTGATGAATTTTGTACCGAATATTTTCTCAGCAGATAGCAATCTTTTTGACCAGGCAATATGTGTACACCAAATTGCTAATATTGTGCGAACCTACAAGTTTCTTTTTTTCTCAAGTAGAGAACTGGGATAACTGAAATTTTTTCATCTATAATGTTAAAAATGCAGTCTCATCA
This sequence comes from Megalonaias nervosa, assembly GCA_016617855.1. NCBI lineage: Eukaryota > Metazoa > Mollusca > Bivalvia > Unionida > Unionidae > Megalonaias > Megalonaias nervosa. Next base: position 5,142 of record JAECUM010043892.1, read on the forward strand.
AGTATTTAAAAAAAAAATGTTCTCCTATAATGCCTGTTTCTAAGAAAAGGGAAGCTGGTGGAACATGGAGTAGAGGATCCTTGTTCACATGTTGATATTTGAATGTAATAATTGCATCTTCCTTCACTCACTTGAACTAACTCCCCGATGGCGACCTACAATATCTTAACGTCTCCACCACCAAGTTACACGAATATCTATGGAATCCTAATGTGCAGGCCAACAGATGTAGACCTTATTATCCTCAAGTTTTTATAAGTATATCTTTATAACAAAACTACCGAATAAAGTGTGTCCTCTCTACTTATTCAGTTGTATTAATTTGTTCATAAATATATTTCAACAAAGGGTACAAAATTTAGTAGTACAAAAATGATAAAGTGAATGTATGGATTCAACACTAGGAAGTTATACATGTTTTAAATCCATGTTAAATCATGAGCAGTTTTTATCTATACGACTTCCATACATTTAAAAATGCTAGTCTTAAATTTATGTGTTCCAGTCATAACTCAGCGACTGAGACAGGTCGACTTCGTTGTATGGATGTATGAGATAGAATGTGTCCATATTGTGAAAAGAATCATTCAAGACAAGATGAACACCATCTTATTTTCGTATGCAACTCCTAAGAGACTCGCAGAGAAAAGCATTTACCTAAGAGGTGGCTTAATAACAGATCATTCATAAATTTTGTTCATCTTATGTCCGCTGTTAACCATAGTACATCGACTAGTCGAGATATTTTTCTGTACCATGCCTTCATACGAAGAGAAACTTCATGGTGTGTACTATTTTCTTTGTTTGCGCTCTATTCCAACGTTATATTATGTCGTTTTAAATGTATTATTGGTCGCTGGCATGAAATGTTGAACGAATATATCGCATTGCATTGCATTATAAATATGTACATTCCGTAACCAGGTATTATTGAACAAACGTCGTATTTAATAATATTATAAACAATTTATACAATCCAAATATATATACAGGATAAACACAATAATAAAAACCACAAAAAAGAAGGAATCGGCTTAAGATATCATGAATGACATGATGGTTTTATATTTTGTGGAATAGATTGTTAGTGTAAATTTAAACACACCTGAAATATCGCTAAAGTAGTTTCGATACATGAGCTTATATATGCATTCCAAATATGTTAAAGCTTGGAACTACAAAGCTACCATCTTACGGTATGAAGTAGCAATTAACAATCGATGTATCACAGCAACTAACAATTAATGTATTACAGCAAGTAACAATTAATGTATTATCTAGGGAAAGGATAATCTTAATGCAATCATCCTCTGATTCTGGAAAGGGCCAAGATTCCTTCCGAGATTAAATATCGAACAAGAACTGACCTATCGCCAGAGCATTCATAACCAGGTCCTACTCATTCGCATCACAAACACATAATATAAAATTAGAGTATTTTATGTTGACTTTTACCCAGCATGAATTATTTGTAAGATTTGAGTGCCTGCTTAACATTTGATGAAAAATGGCTGCAAAATGTTTAGGTTATGACGATTTGAATCTGTACATGGTATATGATGGAAGTCTGATAGGTGACAGAGATTAGACCTTGAAGTTTGTCAAGCTGCCAGTGCGTTGTAAATCACATGATGCTCACATCCTTGCCAGCGACAGTAATAGTCGGTGATCAATGGGTGTCGGCACGATTATTGGTTTGAATTACTTATTGCAGCTCGTTAACATCGGATTTTTCTAACGCTCTTAGTCCATCCTATTAATGCACGGCCACACGAGTTTTGACTTTATTTTTATTTTGCAAGTTAATGCGATTCCCACTTATATATCATATACCAGTGTCCACAGTGTCCATGGCTTTTTTGCCAATAAATATGTGCGTCCTTAGTTTTTTTGTCTGATTGATCAGTTTCCTCACTGTTTATGGTATACCAATGTCTTAATTCTCCATGATTTTGTCAAAAATTGTCTGCTTCTTTAGTTTGTATTGATAGTTCATTCAACTTATTTAAAGATTTTCTTGGTGTCCATGATGTATCATAGCTAGCAGTATCCATGTTTTTGACACTTATTAAGTGCGTCTTTCCTTTTAAGTACAGTACAGATTACCAGTCTAAAAGCACGTGTTAAATGATTTGTCTGAATTATATTTAACAAATATTACGAAACAAATAATACAATTCAAATAGATCTTATTCGATAATAATGGAGAGAGAGAGAGAGAGAGAGAGAGAGAGAGAGAGAGAGAGAGAGAGCAGCTTGAGATTTCATAAATTATATGGTTTAAAATGTTGTGGAATAGGTTGGTTTTACATAAAACTTTTCTTTATAGCATCAATTTACGCACACTTATAGTGTCACAATAGATCTTTCGGTACATGAGATAACTTACAAACTGAGTCACATAATTCTTTCTAAAATATTTATGAAGTGTATGGAACCACAAGACTGTATGAAGGAACAATTAACTATTAACAGATTATGTATTTACCTAGGGAATGGATAAGCATGATGCAGTCATTCTTTGATTATGAAAAGGGTCAAGGATCTGAGATGAAAAACAATTACGTCTCAGTACACTAACCCTCCGAGTTTGAACCATTCATTGACGGCCCAGTAATATTTGCCTTCATTACATTTTGCAAGATAATGGGAGACCTACATTGTCTATAATGTCCATGCTTTGGTAAATAATTATATGTACTTAACTTTGTTGTTGTTGTTGTTGTAGAGTTTAACGCCATTTTTCAGCACACGATAGGCTATACATGGCGGCCAGTATTAATGGTGGAAGAAGAACCCGGGTAACCCCCGAAAAAACCACCGACCCACGAGAAGCTACTGGCAAGCTTTCTCACATACCCACATTGGCCGAATCCGAGACTCGAACCCACGCAGACAGAGGTGAGATGGCAGTGATCCGTAACGGAGAGCTCTTTAGACCACTCGGCCACTCGGCCCACCCCCCTACTTAACTTTGAATCGATAGCATATACTCTTTGTGTAATTGTGTAAAGGCGTGCGTCCTCGCTAGCATTACGAAATTTATATTCTTTAGAATTAATCCTATAGTACTTTCCTTGAGTGGTCACCGTTTGCTACAATTTTGTTTCTCAAGAAAAACCATCTATTTTTACTTCAGGACAGCTAGAACATTTGTCCTGTGGAAGGGGTCCCATATCCAAATCCTTGATATGCATCACATACACGTGTGTGTGTGTGTGTGTGTGTGTGTGTGTGAGAGAGAGAGAGAGAGAGAGAGAGAGAGAGAGAGAGAGAGAGAGAGAATAAAAAACTCAGCAGAGCAGTCTTACCGATATCTAATCGAGCATCCCTGCCACCACCATTCACAAATCTGATACCTGACACTTTCGGAGTAATATATTGGTATTACATTATATCTGAAATTTTAAAGAAACTTATTTTAATGATATGTAAAAAGTATATTAAAGTTGATGAATGTTTTGATATAACGGACCATTAAATTTAAGTCAGTATGTGTAGCCAGCAAATTAAAATAGAATTATAATGCTTGATTGCAAAACACACTGACAATATCACTATAGCCACGAGGAAATTATAATAAGCAAACATTTTTTAAAGCACTGAAAAGAAAATATAAACCTAACAAATATTATTCTCTTTTACATAACTAGATGAGCAAGAAACACATGTGTACAAACAGAACGTACAAACACGCACGCGCAAACACATACATACACACTTTTGTCAATACCTTCCTTTAAACAAATTATGTTAAAGTACTTCTCAGCTTTTAAATGTGAACGTAAGGACAGTTAGTACTAACCCCAAATTATGATGCCAGTGAGCATTGAATACGGACTGCACAGTGTTATTCCGAAACAATCCGTGAATATTATTGGAGTTTGAGAATTTGCAGAATTGTATTAATTAGATTAAATCAATTAAAGTTTACTCCTGCGTATGCTCTCCATTTACAATGGATACCATTAACGTGCTTTATAATATAAAACTTTAACTAGGTCATTAATTTTACTAGATTTCAACACATGATCCTGGTGTGAAATTCTTTGTATGTATAAGCATGATATATATATATATATATATATATATATATATATATATATATATATATATATATATATATATATATATATATATATATATATTATCAAATCTGCCTGAGGCAAACTGACTAGAAATTTGAACTTGACCCTGCAAAATTTGAGCTTGCCCTGAATATAATATGTGTTATATGTTAAGGAAATCGCGTTATATTTATTGAAACATTTGTTTTGCTTTGAATCTCTGTTGGCACCTTAAAACCGATAATTACACTTATATATAAACATACATCTAGATATATATGTTGATTTGAGAGAGTTAGAATGCAGATATAGATAGAACAGCAAAAGCAGACATGCATATGTATATAGAAAGATAATGGGATTTGTAGAAAATATTTGGAAATATCTAGATTTTTGAGAGAGAGAGAGAGAGAAGGATCTGTTAGTAATGATCTATCTATACTCGAAACTCAAGGATTTGTGAATACATATTTTACCCATTTATTTTACAAGTATAATATAGTCACCCTCACATCAGCAACCTACAAATACTTGACAATATACTTTCTGAGAATGATTTGAGTACACTTATGTTTGTCCATTTAATTGTCTTCCAAGCAGTATGTATTGAGGCTCCTATAATTATCATGTAAAAAAACACATAAACGCTACCTGTGTTACTACATTTTCCTAGCATGAATCACGCTTTGAACGAAATTCTCCTGGTAGTTAATCCTTGGAGACGCGTGCCTTTTATTTCTAAACAAACGCCTGTCAAAGAATTTTCACGAGTATTTTTAGCAATTAACACCTACTCGCCATTGGCAGGAAAGTCGGCGAATCCGTGATACGTACAAATATTGTGATTATAATGTAACTGATAAGTTAAAATATAAATATTTATTCCTTATTCGTCAAAACTTTTTTTAAAGATAGTAAATATTCACATGATCGCGTCTGCGCAAGAAAAATTGAGACTGACCTTGATCGTTTGATATTTTTTACTGGAAAACAACACATAATATTGGAGGGGACCACATGAACACATAAAAGCCTTTAAACATTTCGGAAAAAGTCATTGGGTGTGGGGGCGACACACCCGAGGCCAATAGCTTATCATAGCTTAAGGAGAAATGTGTGCCCACAAATAAAATAGCTTTGACATTGCCTACATGATGGAAATGAAACATACAATAGATGAAAGAAATTGTATTCAAGCATGCTAAAGAAGGATGCGCTACATATAAACACTAAATAAAGGTACTGATATATGTATTTTGGCGAGATTATAGGGTATAAAACTTGCATAACATAAAGCATTAACAAGTGAAAACGATCCATATTCGGTAAATTAGTTCACACAGAGTACTGTATTTTATCCAGACCACAGACGGTAAAGAAATTTTTTTTTTTTTTTTGTGCCTTGTATCCGTCTCAGTTTTTGGAAGTTGCCCATGGGTAATTGCCTTGTATATTTGAGCTTGTCCCGGGAGACGGGCAAGTGGATTTGTAAATATATATATTGCCATTTTTCGGACAAAAAGTTCATATTATAATGATCAAAATATTTAAAATTTTCTAAACATTTGTATATACCAAAAATATATGTTGTACATCAGTTGTATGCGTTTATGCATTAGACGAAGATTGGTGTTAAATATTTAGTATAATTTAAAATATTTTATTTTATACATCTTTGATTGGACATTTCAAGATATACAACATAGAAGGTAAAGGATTAGAATGAAAGCCAATGGCTTAGAGTGCTCTTCTCCTTTGACGATAAAAAATATTGCAAGTATATGCGAATATGGCGGATGATATTGAAGTTTGAAACACAGAGTTAATTTAGTTACTTTTTTTCTAAACATGTGTTGCTTACGTTAACTGCAAATTGTATTAGGTCGAACATGAAGAATTTTACATCAACCGTACTTCGACCCAAGAAAATGCGTCTCGGAGCATGACTGGCGTTATTATTTAATACCCTATTCCAGTCGTTCATGCAATTGTACAACGACTCTCGATTGATAATGTATTCCATTATCGACTGACGAAAGGAAGAAATGAGTTTTTGTTGATCTCTTTCTGCGTGTACTGCTTGGGAGTACATTTTAGTACTTAAGTTATTGCGAGTAATATTTACTTAAGCTGTCGAAATCAGAGATATGAGATAGAGATAGACTCAACCAGATGTAACTTTTTTATACAAGTATAAGTTTGTGTTTTAGTCGTCTGGATTCAAGACTTTCCCATCCAAGTTGTCGATGTAAAGCTTCAATAGAGACCAATACTGTTGTGCCAGCCACGATTCGGTCTGCTTCATCTTGCATTTTCCGAGTTCACTTTTCTAAAGTAAAGTACATTTATCCCAAACCACATTGCTTCATTTCAGAATAGAATCTATAAAAGAGATGTATATCATTCCTAAAAAATCTTCAATAAAGTTGAAATTTAAGTCTGCACATTACAAAAATTCTTGACCATGCCTTTTCTTTCATGATAGTCCACATTAGTTTGTGACATCAGTAGTCTTTCGAGAGAAAACTCGAGAGATGTTTGTGTGACTCTATGTTTGAGCATATATGGTGGTGGGTGGAAGAGTTTATCAACTTTCTTAAAAAATTTAATGGATTCTATTTCACAAATATTAAAGGATACAAATCAATTATTTGCCCATTGAGAGATTTGTTCCAAGTCAGAGTTGATGTTTTGTGCGGTTGCTATTGGATTATGTCAGAAATAAGTGACTTGTATCATCTGCAAATAAAATTATATTGGAGTGTAAAATCCTATGCGATATCATTCATGTATGTCAAAAAAAAAAGTAAGCGACCGAAAATGGCTTCTTGGATCATGCAAGATTTAATAAGTGTGTGTGTGTGTGTGTGTGTGTGTGTGTGTGTGTGTGTGTTTTGGAATTTTTAATGTAGCTTTTAACAATTTTAGTCATATCACTATGATATCTGCAGTGTGGCAGTTTATAGTGATGTCTAGCACTGGGGCATCATGCCGCAGACATGTAGCATGATGTCTAACCCAGTCACATTATCCTGACACCAGGCCAACCAGTCCTAACACTAAATTCTTAATGCCGAGCGCCACGCGAGACAGCTGCAAATGCCATTTTTATAAGTTTTTGGATGACTCGACCAGGGCTCGACCTCCCGCATCCGAGGCGGATGCTCTAACCACAAGGCCACCGGAACGGTACAATATTTAATATACCTCCAGTCAGAAAACACGCCTGGAAGTATCCGTCGTTGTTCTAGTTTTTAATATACCTCGAAAACCATTTTAAAAAGATCCCTTTGAGACCTGTCGCTTTCAATTCATGGACGATTCCGTTTATGTCATACGTTATCAAAATCTTTACTTATATCACAACAGTATCATAAAACACAACGGTAATTTCCTTGCCGGAATCAACTGGTGGCAAAACGCATCATAGAGATATGGTAGTTGTTAACTGTAGAAACGCATGTAATAAATCCAAACTATAATCGTGCATATTTCTCTGTAATTAGAAACAATGGAGTAGTCAACTTCTTTAAAACCGAATACACGTGTGCTTTCTTTCCAAAAATCTTGGAAAGGTGGCGTCCCTAAAAGACTGATTAAAAATTGAACATGTAAATGAAAGGGGACCGTAAGCATTACCCATAGGAAGGCTTTTGATGACATTCTGTACTTTATCTGGCGTAAGTTCTATAGAACTAAAACTGACATCTTTATGCACAGATAGATCTTTAAGATCTACATTTGTTTCGTCAGGTACAGTTTGCGTCATGCAACAAGACGTTAAATGCTTCAATGTTGTCAACTTCTTTGGTGTTTATGTAACCGTTGAGTTGAAGTTATGAATAGAACGTGTACTGTGAGTACTGATGAAGACCATAATGCCTTGTCGGATCATAGGGATTGTTTTGTTCCGCAGGGAACGAAATTTAGTACAAAGAGAGCGGCTCTTCGATAGGCTGTCAGACGCTTTCGCATTGACATTTTCGTTGCCGTTATGATCCATGAAGTGTAATGGTTTAACTTTAATGGTTCTGTTCTGTTCGAAATACATTGCTAAGTATCAAGACTACGTAGGCAGAAAATGTTTTGAATGTTTGTCAATGTCATCACATTCTAGACAATTCCAGTCGGTAGTGGATGCTTCATGTCTATAAAGATAATAGTCACATTTGCTCTGTATCAATATATGCTTTGGAAATGATTTTTTTTTCTGTTGTTGAATATCCTTTAAAAATAAAATAAAACGTTATCTAAGGCCTTGTTATATGAAAGAATTCCCAGTTCCGCTGAAAATTACTCTATCTGTGATTATTATAAGTAATAGATTTAACCACATCGTGTTGAAGAGTTTTCAGTGAAATAAGTGGGTTGATTCATGCATTGGTGGAAAGCTTGTGATTTAGTGATTTAAATTTTTAAACTTTTTGAATTCAGAGTGGGTATGGCATAATCACATTCAACTCATAACTAAGTTTATTACAAATATGTCTCTAATACCACAGTCAATAAGAAGATGGTTGGAGTTGCATATGGAGGTCTATAGAATGAGCCTACCGGAATGTGTCTTTCTCCAAGAGACCGACTATATAATTTTCAGGGAGGAGGGTAGCCTGGGACTTTTGGGAAACTATTTCAGGTCCTCAAATAGCTTGAAAGAAATTACCTCTGATTTTTTCTTTTATAACCATTATGTTATTTGAACAAAAATATCTTGATGCAAAAAAGAAATGTCCAAGCAAGAAAGAAAATCGTAGCTTCCAGCCTGCAAATTAAATGCTTGGTCCCTAAATAACGCTTCAATCCATAAGCACTCGAACGCAACTTTGACGTCAAAGATCACACCTCGAATGTTTGTCGATAACTGCTGCTTGGACTACTTTACGAACAAAGATTGACTGAGATGTTGAGAATGATCGAACTATTCTTTTTTTCCATTCATAACTTTTCGGTCAATATCTTAATCAAATTGTAGAACTAAGCACGGTGATCCATATAGATAGTTTATTGGGTTTTTTTTCCGGATAAATTTCCAATTGAAACATAAATTTACGATTCTTCTGTAAATGACTGCGCCGATATAAATCCATGACATAATTTTGAGGTGAATCCTACGGATCATACATAGAATTCATACCACCTCATGTCTTTTCAAAACAAGGATTAACTGACTGGCCTGTTACCCTGGCTTCCCACGATGCTCCACGCACGAGGTCATGCACGCACGGATGAATGGCCGATACTTGTAGAGAAATTCAAGGCGACAGACCTAATACAAAATTGCGTTTGCAATAAAGAAATATCATTAAATCAGTTTTTCCAGCTGTGTAATCAGCATTTTTTATTTTCGTTGTTTGGGTGGCAACTATGTATGTTAAAGAACTCTTGAGTGTTTATTTAAAGTGTCACTATGCTGTGCTGTCATTTCGGCCATTTTGTTTGACTTGAGGAGGGGTACGGTGAGATACTGTGAAATCGTATGGTTGTGCTGTGTGTGTGTCAAAGATGCTTTATATGAATGAATGTTTGGTCGTTTTAACATTTTATAATGCATCCATTTTCATGTTATTGAACATACTTGTATTTTAGAACACATTAACGTAACAGATAACGGGGTCTGGTGGGAGGAATTAGGTTGAAAAATACAATAGATACCAATTTATACAATACAATTCTTGGAGAAGAATCTAAGCTGACAAGAATTAACACGTATATATGCAAATAAAAAAGGAATACTAATGCTCTAAATCACCCAACACCTAATTAGTTTCAAAAACATCTATTTCCTATGTAACAAAATTCAGGAACCTTACAGATACACGTAGTAATAACAATATTAGTTTGAGCTTTATTTTGGAAATATATAGGTATGTGTGCTTACACTATTGCACGATATCTGTATCTATATATGTAAATTGTCGCACCTGCAACAATTGTGCAATTGATTTATATTTGATTTTGATAACCTTGAACTTGAAAATTCCATATCACTGCATCTGGCAGGAATGACGCACAGATAGCCATCAGCTTTATCTTTTTTGTACATATATTTAGCAGCAGTTCCATAAAGACAATCTATATATTTTAACAACGAGCAATATCCATGCCAGTGAACTGAAAATTATATATCTAAAAGTTGCACGTTTGTGAAAATTCTCAGAGCTGCATGAATAGTGTTGTAATATACTCTTGTATTGTCACACTTGAAGGAATAGTTCGAATAAGTCACAGATGACCCTAAGATTGATATCTGACCAGCTATACATTTCAAGTTATAAATAGACAGTGTTAAAATGTAAATCTTGCGTTACATGGAGTAATATCTATCCTGAAGTCAAAATACTATCAACACCTGACTAAATTAAGAATGAAAATATCTAAGTTCCAAGACGAGCTGTCTTAAATAAAATCTCTTAAGATCCTTGGTGTTTAATAATGACCATGTAAGCACAGCATCTACTTTAAAGCAGAGCACATTTTAATGTTAACAATGCTCAGTTAATAGCTACATAAATCTAATACTTTCTACGTCAAAACGAATCAGTGATATTAATACTTGACCTATGAGGTGTTCCAGTCGTGGCTATTACACCATAACTGGATAATTATTATATTTCTAAACAAGACAGAGAAATGGCAAATCTGTAAAGCTTCAAAAATTGCATTGCATAAATAGGTATACATTGGAATATCAACCTAATCCCACCTACCCCATTATATGTTCCCTCCATGCATTTTCAGATTAAAGTATGCTGCATAACAGGAATGTCGGTATAATCGAAAATGTTGAACTTAATGGGAGACCAAGGTATCGAGATATGAGAAATTAACAAATATGCATGGAACTATTTCTTATTCAGAACTTCTCGGTCAATCCTACAATTAATCCAGTTATAGAAATAGCCTGGGTAGTCTGAATGCATTTGGATTTCTTCTTTTGAGGAGAAATTTTCTAGAAAAAGAAGCGGAGGTATTAGAGGACAGTCCGATTGCGAAAAATGATGTGAAAATCAAGAATAAACGTATAAGCTAGATCTGTCGTATGAAGAGCTACCAAAAGAGACCGTAGAGTTTGTTTTCGGATATTTAAGAAAATGTATCCAGTTTATATAGAGGATCTCAAATGGGGAATGATTTAATATTGAATTTATGAAACGAGTTGAATAATGTCCAGCTTTTGCGAGCCTTGGCGAGCAAAATCGGACATTATTCAACGAGTTTAATAAATTTAATATTAAATCGTTACCCATTTGAGATTCTTTTTATCACATAGTTTTTATTTCAGTGGAAATTATTTAGATAGAAAGAAGAACGAATAATTTCGTTCATTCTGACAGACGGTACAACTTTCGTTTGTTGTGCATAAAATATAGTCCCAAACAAAGTAGATTGTACTTTTTTACAAACTATAAATCAAAGAAAAAGCCTCCATCCGAATAAACAGAACATTTTATAACGACAAAATCATTTTTCAAAGCAGAATGATCAATGCGATGTTATGCTGCCACATTGTTTGATACGGTACACAGTAGGCCTAGAGTACATGTTTACCCTAAAATGTCACTTTCAGAACTAAACGTTACATTGTTGCGATTTTCATGTGAAATAGGATTACTGGATGCAAAACTTCCCACATTTACTGCAATGCATTTGTGACCGGATATTTGCAGTATTTGATTTGGAACAACAGACTGTACAGAAGACGTAAACAAATTTCTTTTTGAGTCGGATTTCCATCCCATAATATACCGCGCAAAGATGCTGTGGTTGGATAAAGTTCTGTCAGTTAGGAGACCCATTTATATCCAGATTCTTCTGTGAACTGAGGTGAGTTTATTTACTTCTGTAAGTTAACATTTAAACCACGCTTGTATATACGGTGGATTCTATATCTATGTTACAGATATGCCGCCCATCCATCCCCATCCCCACCCTCGTTGTCATCTAAGCAATACCGGTAGTTTTACTTGTTGTTGTTTTTCTTGTCTTGGGGGTTTTGCCATTTTTCATGTATGATATGTTATACATGACATAACAAACCCCTGTGGGGGTAAATTTGCAATATTGATACTGGACGAAACCATTTTTTTTCCAATTCCCTTTCGCGAGTCGGATAAAAAAATGGCGGCCAAAAAAGTTCAATGAAAGCAAAAAATTCCTGAAGGCGGGGTTAGAAAAGTTTTCCCACGATCGCAGCCAATCAGTAAAGAGAATACTGCGCAATAATTTCATGGGCTTATTTGGACCAATCAGAATCACATAAAGTGATATGTTCACATGTATAATATCAAAAATACGAAACTGCACACACTGTAGGCAAAGTGTAACGACTATGTGATAAACGAAGAAACTAAATGTTCTGTATCAGAACTATTGTTCATTAATAGCTGTAGTTTGTGCATAATAAAATTATAAATAATTGTTGTTGTTGTTGTTGTTGTAGGGCTTAACGCCATTTTTCAGCACACGATAGGCTATACATGGCGGCCAGTATTATTGGTGGAGGAAGAACCCGGGAAAGCCCCGGAAAGAACCACCGACCCACGAGAAGCTACTGGCAAGCTTTCTCACATATCTACATTGGCCGAACCCGAGACTCGAACCCACGCAGACAGAGGTGAGATGGCAGTGATCCGTAACGGACAGCGCTTTAGACCACTCGGCCACTCGGGGCCCCTATAAACAATTGACATCCCAGTTTCGTTGAAGCTTGTAGTTATCCCATCATATATTAAATTGTTCATCATAGTCCTAATAGATTTCATTCTCATAAAAAAGTGGAACTTAAGATGACTCAAAAGAAACAAACATAACTTATACAGCACCGGGACAGATTTGCAGTTGAAAGGCATTTTGCGAACCCTCACTTTACATAGCACATATACACTAACTATGAATGTTTACAAATTTGCTTCACCCCTAAGAGATAAATATACATTTCATCTTTTATATCTTGCTTCTTTACCATGAAAATGACCTGAAAAAAAACAAAACCCCACTATACTTATCAACATTTATCATTTCTTTTCCCAAAATTGTATTTCTGAAAGAGTATAATATATCCAGATTATGTGCAGCACCCATGGCCACTTAAACAGGACATAGCTTTAACCCAGTGAGGTACGAGTACCTATTGACTTGTTGGTCAGAGAGCGTTGGTCTTCAAGAAACACTTTGAAGCTGGCGGTCATAAGTTAGAGCCCACAGATATGAGAAAGTGGTTCCGAAATAAGCAAGAACGATCTGGACGGTCTTTGTTTCTCATAGACCTCCGTGGCCGCAGGTGCTAACCCCCCTCCCCACCCCACCAAAAAAAAAACAAATATACACATCAAGTCTAATTAGTAGAATTCTTGTATTTGGTTTACTTTTCTTTTTCACATATGGCGACACTTTTGCATCACACGAAATTATTCATAGATGATTTTACATGGGTGTTCGTTTGTCGTGAAATGAAAGAAACTCATTAATAATAATATAACCTCGAGCTGTTGGCAACGTGTGACATATTGTAATATTCAACCAGTTTCATGACTAATTTCAAATGAACACGATTTTTAGATTCTATTTGTTACATAACGTAAACTTTTAATCGCTTAATGGCGATATTATGTGACGCTACTAAGTGTTACGACAGTGTGGCAAACGACTTTTATGAGATAGTATCATGACGCCAATATAGGCGAGAGTTGTGCGATATGCACAGATAAAAGCTGTGTGTACCTGTGAATCAAATTCGTTGATTTGGGAGTTTGTATCTTTTCGAGACTATAAACATTGTACTGTACAGACAGTAATCATTGAACTTTCTCTATCTCTCAGACAGAGTTACTGAAAAAGGGTAGACATGGATATATATACACACATATACATGCACGCATCCATAGAGACCATCAAGCAGACAGACAGATTGACAGAGATAAACATATGCACATATTTACATACCCTCCTGGTTGCAGAGCTTCAGAAAGCGTGGACAAAATGGTTATCAGACAAGGAATAAAAAATCCATGGTTTCCAAACCCCATCTCTTCCCAAGAGTCACCACTAAAATGAGAAACATTTCTATTGATATATATATATATATATGTCACATTCTCAATGGTTGATTGGTGAAGACGGATTCAATGGCACATAGCGATATAGTTTTACCAGGAAGTCCTAATCGGTTCACTTGTACCAATATATTACACGCATTTACACAGAATGGACTTTAATTTTTACTTCGTGGTTGAAAATGTACTTAATTCATGCAAAGTACTCTATTATTGCACAGTTCTTAATTTATACGCCAAAGCGAGTTAACTAATAACATACTCCAAGAATACAAGTTTCTATATCATCGCACCATACACACAGGTTTAAGTTGAGCACAACTCTCTCTCTCTCTCTCTCTCTCTCTCTCTCTCTCTCAAGTAAGACGGTAAACTGCCTGCTAATTAGTAATGCTTAATAGAGGCAGATATAGGATGCGAATAAAATATACTACATGCTAATCTGAGTAAACATCCAGTGACATGGAAATATGTATTTATGGACTAACGAACTATCAGATTGAATAGAATTTCTCACTAAAGTTGCCAATCTAATTCTGGTACATGTCTCACGTATGTTTAAATTAAGCAATATTTTCTTCATATAATTTTTGGAGGTAAGACACTCAAGCACTCGGCAGCTAACTAATAGGCATGACTGAAGGATTTTTTGACTATCTACATTAAATGTTCATCACTACAACTACACGGCCTACTTTCAACGTCGCTCGGTCATTTATTTTTTAGCAATCAAGCTTCTAATAAAATAGTGATATTCTTCGTGACGAAATTAGTGTTTTTGTACAACAATTATCGCCACTTAATATTTCATACAAATGTCACTTTTTAACATCATACTTTAAGAAAAGTGTGACCACTTTTAAAAACTGTCTCCGAAACGTGTGTAAGCTACGTTATAATGAACACTGGCCAAATGAAAACATATTATTAAACATTATTAAATATAGTACTTCCCTTTATCTTCAAACTCTCGGACTGAACGCCTCGTGTGCTGAATAAAAACAATTCTCCAGATGTAATAATTAGCACAGATTTAGTCCCAATTTCGCTGTGTTAAACACGTAGATAAACATATGCCATACAGTGTACAATCTTTAATAATAACTGCAATGAGTAAGCAGGCATAGCGTTACTTCCATACAAGAAACACATGAAGATACTAGAGCCTATACATGTCAAAGATAGCTTTCAAACATCACAGGATTAAAAGAACGTAAATTACACGAGATGGTGACTAAAACAAATATCAAGTTGGAGTTTTTTTCTTGGTAATAATTTTCAGTACTTAGAAAAAAAGAGATGTATAAGAGATAGATATTCCTCCCCGGCCTTCCAGTTCAATGCTGACATTTCAGAGCTGTTGATGCTGGGTTTTTGGTAATAAACGGATCAATTTAACTGTAGTACAAAGTTTATCTCTAATAATTTTACTATGGTAACCTATTAAAACGAACTCAGACGAAAACATCATATTTACCAAAATCAAACAGGATACAATGTGAATTCTCTTAATTAGAATGCTGTACTTGTGTAAATTCCATCTATCCTGATAATCCGTAAGAATGTCAATCGAATTATTACAGCAACTCTTATGTTTCTTTCCCTACGCGAAGGAAAATTATTCCAAACTAAATTATAATTAAACCATAATTTCTGTTTTGTTTTTGCGGTGGAAGGTTAGTCATGTCGTTTGACCATTTTCACTTTCTACATTAACCGTGATTTAAGACAATGAAATATATAGTGGACAATCAAGGCAATAATCAGATTTATTCATGTTCTTATTTAAAGACTATTGCGTGTCGTCCCCCAAAAATGTATTGCTTGCAAGTGCACATCTCGTGATGGGTACACATATAAAGTTATCGAATTGCATTGGTTTGATGTTGAATGAGATTTATTCGAAAAAAAAATCATTAACCATTATATAATTTTCAACACATTCTCCACATCCAAAGGGGGCATGCGACACAAACAGAATACTAGTCATTATTTCGCTTAATAATTTTATTTAAGATAGTCGAGGTGGTCCGAATAGATCGCTTTTTCTTTTTTACTAAGAAATTTTCTGAGGACAAACTGTATGATTTTTCTGTAAATTACTGCGACAACATACAATCCGATGCATTAGCTAGCACAAGTGGTGTGAAGAGAATTGGTTTGTACCGTACTTCAGTTGGTCGCTTTAAGTATATTCTCACACATACATATATGTTCTACTCGACTAACTCATTCCTTTCTCCTGTAACATAAAGTGAGCATGTAGAAAACCCTATTTGTCTTGATTATGAAACAATGTAAAATATACAAACACTTTAATCTACATAATCTACATAATACACCATTCATATGATCTTTGAAGTCGTTAGAGATTCGTGCTTGAATAGCATGTGCTTTATTGCCGTCGTATTAAATCCACACTGTAATCGCATTTGGTACATATGAATTAAACTGAAAATAAAGCATGCCATAGACCCTCAAATTAATCATTCTCACAACTTTTGAATTTATTCAGTCGGTAACAAAAAAAGATAAGGTTTTCATGGACGATAAAGTTCAGCTTTTCTAAGAAACAGATATTAAATCTGACTGAGCAGTAAATAAGTATATATTAATTTCTAAAAGCAAGGTTCAATGGGTTCAAGTAAGGGATACGAAAAAGATTTTAAACCACAGAAAACAATTTTTAATTTAACAAGACAGTTTTATTCTCCTGTAAACAGTAAAAAGCATACGAGTTAAATATAGTGAACATTTAGGATATCATGTAAATATATTGTATGATTCTGTTGCCTTGCAACGGCTTTTGATTTTTGTTATGTTGAGCCATAGCAAGACGAAATCATACGAGTTAAGTATAGAGAAAATTTTACAAGGAATTATGGGATATTGGGACAATGATGAATTAAGACATTACATTTTTAGCATGTAGCAATTATATGTAGTCAAAGCTGGTGATCAAGAAGACATAGCTTGATAAATATGGAAGGGGCTTATCGCCATAATTGATGCATTTTCTATTATTTTATGCTGTATATTCTATCATGCATTATTCTATTTGTATTTTGTATGAGTTCGATGCTGTAATTCCTAATTTTGTATTATTCTATTTTACATTTTTATGTGCATATGATGCACATTCTAGATGGCATCTTTACATCTGTCAATATTTGTTACAAAGTTTGTTGGGTATGATATTACTATACTGCAATTTTATGTCTATAGATTCCGTGTGGGTGATTTTATCTGCATTTGTAGTATTACACACGCTAGTATTCTTAATTGTGCAGTTCTAAATGTTCTCTTCGCAATTGACATGTTTTATTTTGGTAAAACGTTCATATACTGAAAGTTATAATGTAGCGCAATAAAATGTTTCAAGCTGGTTGTTAAGATTACGCAAAATGCGATAAATTAATATCCCATTATGACAACAGAGGGCGTTATGATAACAGAATGAAATTAGTGACACGAATCGAGTATAATACACATTCTAAATATGGATGACTAAACATTAGATCCGACCTGCCGTGTCACCACAGGAAAATTGTATAGTTTTAATAATAAGACAATATAAATACTTCCTTCTTTCAGAGCATTTATTTTTTATTTTGTAAATTAATGCTCCTTCTACAGATGAAGAACTGAGAAGAAACCACTCATCACCTGCCAACAGTGGTTTCAACACAATCTTGGGTTTTAAAAGTTCAACGCTCTACCCTTCACGTGATCTCTCTCTCTCTCTCTCTCTCTCTCTCTCTCTCTCTCTCTCTCTCTCTCTCTCTCTCTCTCTCTCTCTCTCGTTTACATATGTGGCCAAAGACGCACACCTTTACAAACCACTGATATCTCAACTCTGTCTGCGTGGGTTCGAGTCTCGGGCTCGGCCAACATATGTATGTGAAAAAGCTTGCCAGTATAGCTTCCCCTAGGTCGTTTATTCTTTCCTGGTCCTTCCTCCACCAGATTTACTGACAGTCATGAATAGCCTATCATGTGCTGAAAAATGGCGTTATGCCCACAACAACAACATGCTGTGACCTTTCGATGTTTATGTGTATGAAATCAGGGACGTATATTAGCGAGACACCCTTGCTGAGATAAATAATCAGCATGAAAATAGTACTAATAAAATGCATTTGACGCATTGTTAGGTCAGAAACATACGGTTTATTTTTATAAGCTTATACTAACCTTACAAAACTGCCTTAAAAAAATTAACCTTGCAGACGCTAATATAGTCTAACAACAAAAAGAAAAGCATAATATATACGACATATCACAACAGAATCAAACAACAAACAATAAACAAATATACATGGGACAGTGGTTAGACCCCTCGAAGTAGGATATGATCACGGTGTGATGCCAATGGTATTGGGAGAAAACCAGCCGAAACGTGTAATGCCTAAGAAGGGAAGTACGAACCCGAATACCTTTAGATCCGGAAACAGAACTGAAAGAAGCCTACAAATATTATTCAAACCCAGTACGTATCCATCTAAAAACAAAACAAGAAAGCTCTAATTCAAAATTATAAATAATAAATTTTTTCTTTAAAATTCCTTTTTGAGTTTTTACTTATAATACCCACATGAAAAGATCGGAGGGTGAGGGGGGCACGAACATATTAAAAGCTTTTATCTTTCGGCACCAGGGGGTCACCGCAAGGATCAACAGATTAACATAGCTGGTGTCCAAGCGGTGTCAAGACAAAAAACTCACGGAAAATATAGAGAAGGAAATACTTCAGAGATAAATTATTAACGTTAAACTAAATGTATGATCTTCAGCGCAAGAATGATAGCCAGAAAAACGCACGCAGTAAAAATTCAAGCTATTAAATATTTTTTGTATTTTTTTAAATATCTTAACTTAAATTTAAGTGTAGGTAACTCCATGAAATGTGACGTATGCCAGTCCAAACATATATATGGGGCTGTAACGTTGCCCCTCTTAGAAAGAGGGGTGGTTAATTAGATTTGGGGGTCGTTATCTAGGGGATGACCTCCCTCGATGTTATTGCCCGGTGTGAGTGGATAGGTGGAACATCAACAGAGAACTGAGCAAGACTATTGAGAAGAAATAATACAATACAAGCCCCCTTAGTAAAGAAAATAAAAATTTTAATTAATTAATACATAAACTAAAAGTGACAACTTCAATTTAAACAGATTTACGTTAATAGAATTTAATAGCAGTGTTCAATTACGGATTCGTTTCATCATGGTAACGAGTGGTGAAAAGAGCACAATGTCCACGCCTGATTTGCATCACCTAGTGTCGCTTCCTCTCTTGTCTCCATGTATCCAACATCTTCCCACCTCCACGTGTATACTTTGTTCTTCCTCTGATCTTTCTATTCTGAACGCCTCATTTCTTTCCGTTCTTCCGTCTTTCGGTCTGTCCCAGTCTCCTCCAGAGAGAGAGCTATTTCCTTCAATGACAAGATTGCCACTAAATCTCTACATGCATCATCTCCTATGCGTATATAAAATTCTCTCACTTTCGTTACTCATAAGCATAACTAGCTATCCAAACACTGCATAAATTCTGACGTAAAGTGACCTTAACGATTAATGGCCCTTAAAAATTTAGACTGTATTTTTAGTAAGGTACAATCGTTATCTCTAGTTACAAATGACCTCTGTAATATACAGCCAAGTCTGACCTAATTCGATAGATCATCACTCTCGCTACACAGCGATTGACCAAATTAACACGTGAGCGTGTACATAAACAACATTACCGTATATATCTGCATACGCTACCATATGACTCCTTAGATATCCAGCCTAGTCAGTTCCACTCAATAAGATACATGCTCGATTACTATTGCATAAGATTCACTAAATTCTTGCTCACAGTAATCCCTAACCTACAAGATTATTTAAGCATTACAAAATTATATATAAATATGCAATTATCATTAAGTCACGATAATTAGTATCATCCTAACAGACAAAAGAAATTAATTCATATAACTCTAAGAATCCTACACATCTGCAAATTTGGATCGCATGCAATCTTTAAATTTTGTCAATGAACTAGTAACTGTAAAATTAAAGAAATAAACTGCATAACAACTCTAACATATCAACAGATTTCCATGAAACTGAATAAACAATGCAAAGTATAGATCATAGTCACATCAAACACATTTGCATAAACAAACAAAGAAAATAGAAAATACATGAAAATTAAAATTGCGTACGTTAATGCTGTACTTTTCACAAATTGTGCGTCCTAGCACCAGAGCCTGTCTTTCCTTACATGACAGCCACCTGGTCCCTTTACTTGTTTAACGAGGAAAGCACTATTCTTTAGGTTTCCTCCGGAGCCAATTTTATCCTCACGCAGGAGATTTTGGACTAAAGAAATTTTGACCAAGGTCGTTACTTTAAATTCACAATACTTCCAAAGTATATGCCTTAATTTAACCTGACCAATCGTAATCAGCGGTTCCTGAATTTTCCCCAAGATAATCATTTCTTTCGTCAGATTTTGACAGCCTAGAATCTGAGAAATACGATGCATATCAACTTCCCTTTGAAAATGACTATTTGACATGAGGTTCCTCTCAAGCGGTTATGGTCGGTAACTTGATATTTACATTTCCAGGACAGGGTAGCGATGCCCTGATCAATTCTCACTGAACCGTAGATGTTGGCCTTTCAAGTTTAACAGCTGACATAGAGAAAAGGTCAAAGTGACCCTTCACAAAGACTTTTCTGGCTTTACTATAATAAAATTTTAATGCACAATTTATTCAACTTTTCAACTTTAAAGTTCAGTACTTATTCAAAATTCGACACATAACAGGGGAGCACTATGAAGCAATATATCACAACACACGTAGCAAACTTTGGACAGCAGGAAGGTCTGGGGCAAGGAGGGAAGTACAATTCCCCTTAATTGTCAAATCTTAAGCTGGAGACCGGAAACCTGACAAGTACAAACCTATAAAAATTTGAAACACAGCAACCCAGTTCAAAAATATATCAATTCATATCCAAATTTCTTTTTTATTTCTCTTACGTGAAACAAAATTTACAGACCTTTGGGGGGTAACACTCACATATAAAAGCCTTTTAAAACTTTAGGTCTAATGGAGAAACCTCTACGGTTGCTAGCTTATATAGCTAAGAACTTTAGAGGTCACATATAAAACACAGACTTACTGTATTTCACGCAGACCATTGCCATTAAATAAGATTTCTTGTATCTTGTATCCAGTGCCGGATTATCCATTAAGCACACTAAACACATGCTTAGGGCACCAGCCCAATAGAGGCACCCCAAATAATAATTAAAATTAATTGTTGATGATACAACTGAATTAATTATATATGATCCTTTCAATCTACATGTACGAATATTTTGATTTGGAATGATCGCAACACTAGTATTTTTCCACCTTTTTAGCTTTTGAAATTGTTTTTATGAGTTTCACATTTTGTAAGGGGGGGGGGGAATCCATAATATTTTCGGTGCTTAGGGACTGAAAGGCCTCAATCCGGCACTGCTTGTTTCCCGCTCTCAGTTTTGTTGGATTTGCCCATGGGGAAGTACCTTGCAAATTCGAACTTGCCCGAATTGAATTTGGGCCTGTCGCGTGAGTCGACAAGTGGATTTGTAAATCACTGATAAACTCAGGCGATACTATCGATATACTCTTCTCCATGTATAAAAATATATTGTACAAATTGTGTTTTGTTTAAGGAGTAAATTGTTCAGTTAAGAGGATCTGTCTTTTGCTTCTTTTTTGCATCATTTGTCGTGCATGCTTATGAAGTCTTTTCCTCCAATCCTCCTGGAAAGGCAATCTGTGTACACCGACTTCTAATTGCATTGTGTTGTTTTATGAAAGAAGAGGAGTATTTTAAAACTTTCTTAGACCGTGCTGCTACGCTCTGATGTAAGTTTCAATGACATGTCGCATGACAAGAAATTACATTTACCAGATCGACATAACGTAGGATACGCAGACCTTTCCTTTCATGGCTATTTACGCTAAGATTGACAAAACTGAAAAACAGCTGTAGCTTTATGTCAGAAGCATTATTGTATATTTCCTATAGCTACTTAACTGCACGTAGATAATAAACCTCTGGCATGGTGTCGGTCCTTAACATACCGTTAATACCATCTGAATTTGTGGTAAGCTCGTGGCTAACAATGCATTATCTTAAGGTGTACAGGTGACATTTATTGATTGATGTCAGATTTTAACTGCAACGTCTCTCTCTCTCTCTCTCTCTCTCTCTCTCTCTCTCTTTTGCTGAAAAGTATGGATTCTGATGATGATTGTAAGAAAAAAGTTTCGCAGGATCATGGGCGCCCACAGGATTTTTGCAAGGGGGGGGGGGTCAGTCAATCAGGGCCAGGAGAGTTAGTATAGTAAGCGGTCTGAAACTAAAGCTAATATTTACTAAGCGTTTTGAACAGGATCTTGTGACATATTTTCAGCTTCATGATTTCGGGGGTGACGTGCCCCCCCCCCCCCGACCTATGCTGCGGGCGCTCATGCACAGGATATGTATGGTAATCGCCGTATATCTGTATTATTGAACGTAGTTGTTGATAAAACGTAGGTTAATGCTTTCTACCCGGTGGTTGATGGAGACGCTGGTTAAGTGTGTGTGAGTGTGTATGTGTGTGTGTGTGATTTAGATTTTTAACGTAGATTTAAAAAAATGTCAGGCATATCGCTACGTTGTCTGCAGTGTGACAGTTTATAGTGATGTCTAGCACTGGGGCATCATGTCGCAGACATGTAGCACGATGTCCCACCCAGTCACATTATCCTGACACCAGGCCGACCAATCCTAACATTAACCTCTTAATGCTGAGCGTCAAGCGAGGCAGCTGTTAGTACCATTTTTTAAAGTCTTTGATATGACTCGGCCAGGGTTCTAACCCGCTATCTCCCGCATCCGAGGCGGACGCTCTAACCACTAGGCCACCGAAGCGTTTGGTTAAGTAATAAGCTGTGGAGTTTTGGGGTGGGGTGGGAGAGGGTTTTTTTTCTGGGTGTGTGTGTGTTCTTTCTTTGTAAATCAGATGCAGAATAAACGTCACGACTGCAGTAGTATCACAATAGTAATTTGAGACTGCGCTCACAGACCCTTCCCTCTTCCAAACCCTAAACTCCTATTAGTTTCCCATGTAAATTGTGTCCCACTGATAACTTTTTACACGCGCCTGCATCCGTAAAAGTAACTCACGTGGGCCCTGTGACAGAGCTTCTCGAGCGCCACGCACTTAAAGGTTCCCAACGTATGGCACGCCAAATAGTTCAAAATGGATGATCTGGAGAGATCGTAGGGTGACCTAGAGTAATTGTAAGGTGTGCAGGAGAAGGCGAACAGGAGATATAGTAGGATCAACTAAGTAACCGTAGCGTCAGCTGAAGCAATCGTTTGGTGAGCTTGGAGAGATCGTAGGATTAAATGAAGTAAACGTAGGGTGAGGTGAACATAATAGTAGGGTGAACTTGGAGAGACCGTCGGGTGAACAGAAATCGGTAATCGCAGGGTGAGCTAAAGTAGTCGTGGGGTGAGCTTGGACAGATCATATGGTGAACTGAATAATGGTATAGTGAGCTGAAGTAATCGTATAGTGAAATGGGAGAGACTGTAGGGCGAACTGAAGTAATCATAGGGTGAGCTGAAGTAATCGTAGGGTGAACTTGGTAAGATCATAGGTTGAACTTGGAGAGATCGTATGGTGAACTGAAGTAATCGAAGGGTGCTTTGAAGTAATCATAGGATCATCTGAAGTAATCATAGGGTGAGCTTGGAGAGATATAATGTTAGTTAACATCAGGTTCAAAGCGCTTTTCCATAAGGTCCTAATTTTTAATAAAGCCCAGCAAGCAAACAGTGAAACAAGACTCGAACCCTATGTGCAATATTGGAACCAATTTTCTTATTTACAAAAAGTAATAAAAGTTATTCTTGTCAAGTAAACCTTGGTATTTACGGCATGCTCAAAATAATTCTTCTGGGATTCCTCACGATGCAAAATCAAGGAAATGAGAATACTGATGGTTTGGAGAGTTTAAGTGAGACTACGTTACATAAATTCTTATGGCAGAGACTAAGTTATATACATTTTGATAGAAGAGACTAAGTTACATACATTCTGATAGAAGAGACTAAAGTACATATATTCTGATTGCAGAGACTAAGTTACATAAATTGGGATGTTATAGACTAAGTTACATAAATGGAAGAACACACGCTGACCTTTCTTCGTAGTTAACATCCTGCTCTAAATAAGCATTGTAATATTTTTGTTGAATTGTCTTTTTTGCATATGTCACTAGAGAAACATTAGTGTTCTGCTATTATTTAAAGCATTATCACAGGTGAAACAATATCCAAGGGAGCTGGTCTAAGCATTTCTAGCTGGTCTAAGCATTTACCCATCAGAGCAACCTCATCCTTTCTTGCCAAGACAGAATACACACCTGCGATATATGAATCGGACTGATTTGAGCATGTTGGGCTGAAAACAAAAATTGAAACAGCACAAAATGCTTGCACAGCAAAGCATCACAGCCTACGATCTGCTTTCTGAGCATGTATGGACAGGTTTACAGTATAGATAAAATGAGAGCACGCTGTGACTTTCATTTTGGATTTGTTTGAACAATGACGGTGTGAGAAAAGTCGGCAAACTGACTTGAATGACCTTTAAGTCTAGAATTTTCCCAGATACCTACGTAAGATCAGCTCACTTTTGCTATTGTTGTCCTGCACCCCTGCATGTAAATTTAAGTTTTCATTGTTTCGTAAATGTCTAAGTTCAAGATATTATTGATAACGGAACTTTGAACGAAATAAGTCGTCCATTTTGACAAGGCAGACAGTACGATTTGGCATCAGACGCTTTGAGTACATGTTATTTGAACAGATTTAGGCATTTAGATTATAAATTTAAACTTTAATTAACGTCGATTACAAAGTACGTTTCATCATCTTATTCGAGGCGATCTGGACGGCTCAGATTTCGTTGTCATGAAACCAGTATCGTAGAAACTTTGTTGAAGAAAAAAGAAACTCAAGCTTGAGCTCAAAACTCGAATTCTTATAGCATATTGAAAGTATCAATTCTACGTAAATTAAATTTAGCACGTTATTAGAGACATCAAAGTAAAGAAGATCCCTAAGGTTCCATATCTTAATATTTGTTCGAGTGTGATATGAACTTGAGTTTCTTCCTAAAATAATGTAGAAAATACACGACATGGTTTTTTAATGTAGAGAAAGATGTAGAACTTCGATGAACCCATCGGTTTTTGGTTGGTCACCACAAATCTGCAACTTGTCGAAACCAGGGAATCGAACAAACAACTACAGGGGTGCATAGTGAGTGTTTTGCTGCCGCGCTATCTGATCCCAAATGAGATAAGAAACCCAAAAGTTGTAAAACAGTGATATGTCTATTTCAGATGACAAAGACTCTGACTCGGTATATTAAATCCTTCAATAAATGTAAGCAATAAACACTCTATAGGAGGTTTCTTGGTGAAAAGTAAAAACCAGCAGAAAACGTTACTGTAGCTAGAGTCATCACATTTAACATAACCCTCAGCGTCCACTTATGTAATAACTTCACGTTTCACGTCTGTGCGGACAATGCCTGACAAATGATGACAAATACATGAAATGGCAAAATATACATATTTGTTTCTATTTTTTTTTTTTCCTTGTTCTCGGGGTGGTAGGGTTGTAATGGCATCATGAAAAATATTCAAAATGAGAAAAGTTAACCAAGAAAAGCACATGTGGACAATTTAGATACCATGATTACCTGAATAAAAACTGTCCAAATACGTTCTGAACAAAGTCAGATTACTTTGGTAATTACTTTTCAATTTGTAATAGGCATGATAAGGTTTATTAAGGCAAACTACCACCATCTTCTCAAAGGGTCTCATCATAACAGAATGTAAACTTATGTCTCAGTAGAAAAAATCTGTACATTTTGACTTTTTGGGACAAGTCCATAACCATGCCCAATGCCTAGGAACTTTTGAATAAATTGATAGAAATTACTCATAACTGGCATGCGCACTCATCCGATATCTATATTATTTGATCATTATTTACCCATTTGTGCTTTCTAGGGAACTCATTTTCAATTTGTTTTGATCTCTTCAGCTTGTCATATGATCACTTCTTGTCACCTTACTATTACTTCAGCTCACCCTATGATTACATCAGCTCACCTTAAGATTACTTCAGCTTACCCTGCGATCTATTCAAGCTCATCCTTCAACTGCACCAGCTCACCCTACAATTATTGCAGTTCACCCACCCAACGATTACTAAAGCTCAGCCTATGATTATTTCAGTTCACCCTACGATTGCTAAAGCACTCATCCATTTTGAACGATGTGGCGTGCCATACCAACGTATCAGCTCGCGCTTGACGCCCACAACCCTATCATGTTGCCTGTAGATATTCTTCCGTAGTTCAATATAACCACTGTAGAGCTGAGATCTATGTATACAAACATATCCAAAGAACATGATAATGACTTTCGTATGTATGACTATTCATGCCTTCACTGTGTTAATCATATAAAGCAATGGTAAATGTCAGGAACGAGTATGACGGGATTACTGTGAAAAGTTATTGAAGTGTAACGACATAGAAACCACAGAGTCAATATTCAAGTATTCCGATGCTTTTGAAATCATTTGATAAGAACGTACATTAGGTGGTCACTTACAAGTTGGTGTACGACTCTTTAATGACAAGTGTGCAGTGATCTGGCCAAACACCGGCATGAAGAAAATTCTATTCGAGCAGGAAAAGCTATTTGATGATGATCTGCAGTTTCTGCATCCTGGTGAGAAGTCCAAAATGTTTTACGAGGCTCTGCCCTGATTTTCCGCCATACTATGATGTTTGCAAAGCGTTTTAAGGCTGATGCTGGTATGATAAAAAACTATCTACTGCTGAATACTCTGGTGTACAAAGTACCTGCTTAAATAAGTAAAAGAGGATACGCCTAAAGTTACGCACACCATCGACTGAGAACATAGATGAGTACTAGTCTTAAGTAAAGAATACTACCCGCGGATATATATAGAAACGTCGATGGCATAGGAACACAATGTCAGCAATGACGAGTGCCTTAGAAAACGTAAAATTTTGTAACAGAATATATTATAATGAATATTGTAAATCGCACTTGCTCACGTTACCATTTAGAATCGGTGCTCGACCACTCCTTAAATGTCCTATCGGAGTCATTTCACGTAATCACCTTAGACGACCATGTAAATATTGCAGAACGTGGGCACCTCTTTGTTCAAGATGAATTTTGTTCTTGTTGCGGACTTTACTTTAAGCCAATTAAGGGTTCAGAACCTGATTCGGTTACTTAGCTAGTGGTGATCAGTAATAATGTTAATAAGAAAACAAAAACGATGTTTTGCATTGGCGATCTTATCCGTGCTACTTCCTGCATGGGGTCTGGGGTCATAAATACCAGCCTCCACAATAGCAACAGTACATGTATGAATTTAAATTCGGCAAAAAAAGAATTTCTTCTTCAGGTTGCTGACATCATTAAGTTCGAACGACTCAACCCTGATATCGCCGTTTATGTATTTACTTGAAACAATGGCCTTAAGCCATTCGATTATCCACACATAAACGCAAACAGACTAAACTTATTGATCTACTCTTGCCGAGAAACAAGAAGAAGACGAATGCTTCTGACGCGGACAAAAATGCTGTCCCAACTGCGTGGTACCATTAAGAGTAGAAAAAAGATTCTTTCGAAATGGTTTACCAGCACTGTGAATACTATGGAAGTAAGTAAGTACTATTGAAGAAAGTTTTCGTGTCGATGCTGCATACATGTACTTTTCACCGAACAGTTGCTTGACGACCATGAATTACATTGCGGGGGAGTAAGTGAGAAGCCATTGGGTACAATTATGCCGGAACCTGGCAAGATATTTTGAAATTGACCGTTGTGCGACTAAAGATGAAAGTCCTATATGTCATTTACGCAGACTCCGCGGTTAGGTCAAATACATTACAAGTTGCTGAATAAATACCATGCGACTTTGTCAGACTGTTGTCAGATAGGACGGATAAACTGATCCTCCAATATTATATCGTGGACGGGTTAAGATTCTTATTAAATCGCTGGAGGTTACAGCGAAAAAGCTTTTCATCGCCCGTACGCATGATTGTTACTCGCAATGAAATTCGTGAATTTGCAGCCGCGGCTAATTGCTGCATCTGTGAATGTTCCCTTACGATGGATATTTCCTCGAAGTCGACATGGAATACCTGAACAAATAATGACTATCCACTGGCCCAGAATCGCTATTGGCTACCCGCAAGTGGTAGTCCCCGTGCCAATTTACACTTGTGGACGATTCCGGTGGCATATTTGTCGAGTGCACCAAGCTAGTTCCAAATTAGCTCAACTATGTCGTCTGCGTAGAAGACCTGCAGTTGTATCTGCGGTTGGGACTGCATGTATCGCGAATCCATCGGGAGCTGCAACTTCACCAGTGCGCGTGGATAGCTCTTAAGTTCCAGATGAACACGGATCTGTGAATGGCCCGCTCAAAGGAATTTGAAAAGGACATCAAGCTTTTGAACAGTGCCGTGTTCGGGAAAACCCTGGAAAATCTGTGACAGGAAATTCACGTCGACCTTGTCTAGGGCAATGACACTTTACCTCTAGATGAATACTGATCTGCAAAAGCTCCCCACCTCAGTTTGTAAAGGACTTCAATCTGATGAACACTGCGTGTTCATGGAAAACCATGGAGATGCTGTATATGGTTACGGACTGACGTACATCACAACTGATAATGTTTACGAGGACACGAATGCTACATCATTCACTAACGAGTTTGACACCAGCGAGTACCCGAAGGACCATCCCAAACTCCGCAACATCAATACGAAATTCGTTGGGAAATTCAAAGATGAGTTCTAAGGAAAGCCCATTGAGGATTTTGTGGGACTGTTACCAAATGTGCACTCGATCGCGGTTGGTTTTGGTCTTCCCTGTGGCGTTATCGCTGGTGGTTCTAAAACATTGAGAAGGCTCAAAGAGTTCATCGGGTAGTGTCCATGAAATGTCTTAAGTATAATATGTATGTGGAGTAACTTTTGAGTAACGACATGATTTCACACGATGCAAATCTTATTTAGTCAAACAGACATTACATGGGTGTATGTCGTTACATCGAAATACAATTGTCCTTACTAGATAACCAAAACCATCGATTTTCCTTGATGGAATCACTAAATACGCTTACCGGGACACGCAGATCCCAAAATTGATCTTGATGGTAATAGCGTCTTGGCGGGAACGACTTCTAATTTCCCTCGCACAAATGTCCTACATAAAGACAAAGCCTCGTTTGGACACGCTACTCGTGGCAGTGATTTTTTTTTCTCACGCTGGTGCTAAAAAGTAGCTTGTTGGTTGCCCCAGAACACCAATTCGACCTGAGACCGGATACGCGTCGACGGACCATACAAAGTCAGTAGCACGACGTTCTCCGCCTTCTAAACTGCCTCGGGGCATACAAATACCGAACCAGATTGTTTTCCACTAAGTCTAACGCGGGTGGATGCGAAGCCATGGCGACTTCGCAGTTGGATGCTGAGTCCTTGGTTACATTTCAGAGGGTCTCAACATGATCGTACGTGTAATTTCATTACTGAGCGCAGTTATGTCCCACTATCGAGATCAATCAAGCAATAATTCCTGCGTTTGGTGGTTCCCGAATAATCGTTCTGCAAGTATACTTTTAAATAGTTTTGTGAAGAGCACTTATGTCGCTAGATGCGATAGCGAGATTACGTCGGTAACATGCAGCATATAGCCAGACTTCAGTCGGTTATTAGAATCCAGTATTATATCTAGCCGAGTTCCATACCCGCAGTAACTGCATCTAGGTCCTTGAGGGATCCAGATATGCTATTATTTACCGGGATATTTACTCCACGGTACCCTGGTTACTTTTATTAGCGCAGCAGTGATATCCCCTCAGCGGTTTTTTTTTTTTTTTTTTGCGGGGGGGGGGAGAACGTTAAAATGAGACGCCGCGTCCACCAATGGACATGGAAGGTTTCACGAACGTACATTTCTTTGCCCGCACCGGTAACAAGTTCAAGCAATTCCGGCTTAAACACTGCGTGTTAGAACCCGAGTTGGACATGCGGTACATATTTTCATGCGGCATCGTATAATATGAAGACAGGATGATATGTATAAAACAAATGACATTCAACATGACATCGCGAAAGAGTAAAAACTCCACTTTTACATTCACTGACCTCTCCTGTGTCGAAGCCTCGATCACTAACGCATAGTTCCGTGTTTCCGAACACTGTTCGCCCTGATCATTGGACCCGTCGGATCTGGGAAAACTCAATTGTTGCTGAATCTAATCATGAGATGGTTGACATCTGATTTGCTGTGCATGATTGCACCATACACAGACGATCAGCTATGCTGTGATGTACTCGGAGATTTCAAGGAAACTTTTGTGTCGTCGGAGACGTCTCCTTCGTCCACCATCATGTTCTTTTCCAAGATCGATGAACCCCTGCCACTGACGACATTGACCCGGAGTCAGCACTTAAACACAGATGTGTTCTATGTGACCCAACAATATTCCCATGTTCCCAAAGTGTTCCAGGGCAACCGTAACATGTTGACGATATTTTAATGACGATTTCAATGTTTACAGTATTACGAAGACCCTATATTATTTGCCCACATGAAATACATGACTAATTCATTTAAAATGTAAACAGATACATTATGCGCTTTCAGGCATCATCGTTCGTACACTTTTTTAAAATTAAATCCGGCATCAAACTTAAATTCCGACAAGTATGACATTACAAAACATGGAGAAAGGTGACTATCAGGATCCTCTAAAATTGATTTACCCTGTAAAAAATTATATTCACAGCATTCGTAAGCTGCGTCGAATCGTTTTTTTTTTTTGTTTTTTTAATATGCAAAAGTGTCGTTAGTCTTTCTTTCTGGTTGGATTATCTTCCTCCTTCATCTCCTCTATATTATTACAGTAAACTTTCGTTAGTGCTACATTCATTACAACTGTATCATCGGGTTTCGACATATAAAAAATAAAAATGACGAGGACAAATGTGTTCAATGGTAGGTTTGAAATATTCAGCTCTCGAACGCATTAGCAATTTACGGATAGCAAACAAGCGCATTTCCTAGAAATGAAGTTCTGTATAACGACAATACGTACGGTTGTAAACTTACTGACAAAAATTGCATAATTATCGCATACGACATTGACGTAATTATCGCTCACGCTTGGAAGCAAAATATATCATAAACTATGAGCTAAAGGATACCATTTCTGAATTATTCTTCTCATTTATTAGTTGAGGAGAAGCGTACATCTTCTAAATTAAGGGAAGTAAAGTTACAAAGACATATATACGTTATAACGGTAAAAATGGCTGGAAACGATCTTTGTGACGTGGGTTAACTGTAGGAAATTTATTATTATTATTATTATTATTATTATTATTATTATCATTATTATTATCTTCAAGATAGCAGTAGCTGTAAGATTTTTTATTATATTTTTATTCACGAGTATAGGATTCATGAAAAATACTTTAGATTCGCCAAAGGCCCATATATAACGCTTATGATTGTTCCACTCTTTGTTTTGAAATGTCACATAATCATAGGATTCACGAAGCAATCATGAATCTCAATCATTTTATTCTCCTTCTGTTGATATTCTGGAAATAAAATCAGCTGTATGCCA
This sequence comes from Megalonaias nervosa, assembly GCA_016617855.1. Lineage (NCBI taxonomy): Eukaryota > Metazoa > Mollusca > Bivalvia > Unionida > Unionidae > Megalonaias > Megalonaias nervosa. Next base: position 37,086 of record JAECUM010043892.1, read on the forward strand.
TCAAATCATTTTAATTATGCAAAGATTAAATTATCAAATGTTGAAATTTGTGAACTTTGTAGTCCACCATCCCACTTCCGAGCCAGGTTGATAACCTCCGTTGGATATTATTTTATCATAATCATGTATATGCTTCATTATCAGCGTACTTTCGCTCTTCTTGCATATCATATTCAAGCAGTTAGTACTCACAGTTAAACTAAACATTAATCCCATCGTCCTGGATATTTTACACTGAAGACGGTCAACAGGCTCCCTTTATCTTCCGACGTCAATCTGATTAAAATCAGATCTCTTCTGTCCTTCACGCATGACAGCGAAGATGCGATTTTAATCAGATTGCTTCTCATGGCTAATTGAGCCTGGACCAGTTCTATTTCCTTGGATAAAGTACAAATGTTAAAGTAACTCTAACCCTTACTGAAACAACGGCAGAGTTGAAAAGCACGCAGTTATGTGGCTGGGATTGATAGTGTAAGCAGAATTTTTGGTTGGTTGAATCGAGCATTAGTTTTTACATAAAGTTGTATTCCCTTACTTGGTTTTTGTGTGTCGTTTAAACCTGAATGTAACAACGTGCATCTACCAATATTGCATGGTTATCAAATGCTCTACGTACCATTTTGAACAGAATCTCGAATAATGTAACTTTCAAAATCTAAAAAGGACAGGAAGGACCCATTCAAACAATATTTATAACAAATTAGTGTTCAGTTAAAAATCTCCCACCAATTTTAAACGTTTCATAAACAAACTTAGCTAGTAAACATGTTTTCTTGCTACTAGAAGCTAACATCTGAATGTACTTGTGCATGAATGGCTTATTTCAGAATTATTTTTTTTTAGTAAGTGTACGCGTAGTATATACTGGACAACATTCATCTTCAATAGCATTGTTTTCACATGACATACCATATTTGTCACTTCTGTTGATTGTATTATTTCCATGTCTCCCATTTCAAATCTGTTTAAAGCAGGGGTCTCAAACAAGCGGCCCGTGGGCCGCATGCGGCCTGCCAAGCCGTATCCTGTGGCCCACAATATGATTGGCGTCACAAGGTGTCCTGAGAGAAAACTAAGGTGGTGCGGCCCTTGGGCCATAGAAACTGCCCTCATGCGGCCCTCAGGGTGGTTTGAGTTTGAGACCCCTGGTTTAAAGTATCTTTCCGTAGTGTAACCAAATTATTACTATTATTTTTATTAAATTTCCATAATTTGCTGTCTATATGCAGTACTCAGTATAATATTTATATAATTTGGAATTCTTAAAAAATACTTAACTAACTTAACTAGTCATAAGTATTAAAATGTGATTTTTAATTTCTGACGGTATACATCGACATTAGAAGGAAATATTTTTACTAGCGTCAGCATGGTGAAAACCGATATATCAAAATTAAGCCTCTTCTATTGACATAAGCAAGCCCATGCAAAATGTCGACAGCTTTGTAACATAGGTGTAAATACAAAGTAGCACCTCCCTGGATGTGTTTAAACTTGTTAGTATTTAGTGGGTGTAAAAACACGAGCAAGAACTCTTTTCATGTGTGCAACAACAAATGCAAATAAAACTATGCACGACTGCGACAAGCTTTGGTACGCTTGGTATTTGGCTGTTGCAAATGACGATTCTTACTAGTTTCAAACCATTTCATGTCTTAGATACACTAGTGGAATGCGTACAGATGCGTGTGATTTATGAATACATCCGAAATATATTTTAACAACTTGCTTTAATCAGTCACTAGTTTCATGAATATAGATTGAAATCCTTTATTATTTTTCGGCATACAGAAAGTGGATGTGGGCACCGTATTGATCAATGAATTTCGATAGAAGATCCCTGATCTAACATATTTAAAGGACAGAACTAGAAAATAACAACAACAGTATAAACTGTATTGAGATGTCACCTGTTTATCGAAAGTGCAAACTGACTATGAAGGTCACCTACTTAGACAGATAGATAGATAGATGCATACATACATAGATACTTAGAAAAGATAGACTGTTCAAAACTTTTAATAATATATATCTAAAATCCTCTTATGAAAATTTTTTGTCAAGAGAGCTTTTGGAGGAAAATTGCAACCTACTGCCCCACCTGACTAATTGTACAATAAAACATGATATCTTAACTTAGGAGAAACTATGTTCTCATTATTACATCTTTGTCGCATTGGTTGTCTAAACCAACTTGACTGTTTTCTGTTTGATCATATATTACACTAACTGAAACTTTTTCGTTCTACACCCCTCTCCGTTTCCACAATGACTCATAAAAGATGTCAATGTGCCCGTATGATATTATTTGTTGTTTTATAAACAAAATAAACTCTAAGTACAGTACCGTTAGTCATGGTAAGTATCAGTATAAAAGACTATTTAGAGAAGGTAACTCAGTTAGTTGTAGAACTAATCTACCTTGAGGCCTTCTAGCTCTTATTGTACAATACATATCGCATATACAACACGATGAGATAAATTTGGCTTGACTCAAAAGAATTAAGTGATTCTAAAAATCAAAGTTTCAAGCCTGGAATATATGCATAGGCATTTGTGAACACATAAAACATATATAAAATATCATCATTATTGAAAATTCAACTGTGATAAAGATGCAAAAGTACAGAAAAGCAGAGGTATTTATATTACTAGAAATGTTCAATTGTTTCAATATTTCTTCATCGATCTGAGACATCGATTATGGAAAGAAGTTCTAGGGGCGTGGCTGATGTCACTGGGAATGTTGTTCAATACCAGTGGACCAGTATATTGAAAACTTTTTTAAACAATTCCTTCTTTGGCCTTAATATAATGTTATTCTGACTTCTAACATACCTTACATTTTGGAGTACCATTAGGATCTTTTTGGTGAACGATATTGCCTTGGTTGGCAGGAATGGATTTCCTGACTTTATCCATAAATTTGGCCTTTCTAAGAAATATTCTTTTGTATGTTGTTAAAATTTTTATTTTATTTATTGCGTCCTGGAAATTGTCTCTGTATTGATCTAGCATCAAATGGCATGCCCTCATTTGGAGCCTTAAAAGTTTTGTTATGTTCGAATCAGAGGTATTACCCAATATTACATTACAATAGTCCAGATATGGCTGAATATAACTTTTATAAAACGGTAACCCTATACTGACATGGAATATATGTTTTGATTTTCCTCAGTGGCCAAATAGAAGAACTTGATGTGGGGTTTCTATGTCACGTAACAGAGTATGATATTTCATGTCAATGCGATGAAGTGTATTCGAATTAATGTGCCACATATAAATTTCAATTCCACCATCCCATCTTTTCCGTGGTATGTAAACTGTTGAATTAATCCGTATAACTCAATTATAAATAAACATATGTGGATTGATAATACAGCTCAGTAAAGAATACGGATTTCTTTTATAATTTTCGAAACTGCAACATTAAACTTTATATCTTTTAAAATACTGTATTTAGGGTTTACCTTTTTTAAAAATATTGATTGAGTCAAAGAAAGTAATGCAGGCAGAGGGGAAGATTAAGGAAAATAAACCCAGAAACTGTTAAATGTCTTTTTTAAAAATGTTCCTAACTCGAATTTTTAGAAAAGGGGATTGTTTTCCTAATATGAAGGTTGGCTTTTTGTGAAAATATTTGTTGTCAGTCTGGATTAAAGAACAAATAAACACTTATTATATGACTTCAAACCAAAAGGATAATGACGTATTATTTTGCTCAAGATCCTATATCTAAACCATTCGGTGAGTAATTTCTTTGAGTGCAATAATGTTATATTCATTCTTACACTGAAGTGGCGTGAACAAAACTATACTATGTTCGATGTTTGGCACGCATTGAAAGTTATAATAAGTATTTAATAGAGGGTAGGTTTTTAATGAGTATTTTGCACTTGGTCAGGGCGAGTTATTAATTTTACATTGCAGGGTAACATTTACTAACTTCGATAAAGACAAATGAGTGTATGTAGTATTATCCGTAACTACAACACAACTAGGTAGTTATGTATGTATGACGGTGTGTAGGTAGGTATTTATGCTTCACATGGGGGATACAATTAAAAGAAGGGTGGAGAATGCCGCAAACCTGCACAAAATAATAATTTGTAAAATAAAAAAGCAACAACTTCCTTTACGTATTATTGACTAACTGATTTATGATGATCATGATGATGACGATCACGATGATCACCACGACGACGATAGTTATTATTATCATTATTATTATTATTTCAAGAATGCAAGTTTGTTCTTGTTCACTGTTTAAGAACAACCTTGTCTTCTGTATATCGTTCGAGTGATCATCTAAACTTCGAACCAGGAAGTTACTGGTGCGAGTTTTTATTGGCTACAGGCAATCGGTTTGCTATTCATTCTCAGCAATACAAAACTGTACAAACCGAACTAAGTCACTTTTGGTGGAGACGTGTTTGGGAAGAAACGACGTGCCTCTATACAATTCATAACGAAATTAATCAGTTTGCTGGATTGCAAATGGTGTAATAACGAAGACTCTGGAATGACAATGGAAGGAGACAGGCATAATTTGTGCCTTCTTGTGTTGCTTTTTATGGCGACAGTGACTTCTTGGTGCAATGGCGAGAAAATGGTCTTCAAAATCGGCTTTGAATATCAATACACCTTTGATTCGACGGCTGAATTGGTCAACGTAGGAAAATTCTTGATTAAAGCTAAGGTGACACTTTAATATAATTTAACGTTCGTCTCTATTCATCTTTCGTCCTTACTCTTATCTCTACTGTCAATTT
>JAECUM010043893.1:0-17586 GCA_016617855.1 Megalonaias nervosa
ATATATATATATATATATATATATATATATATATATATATATATATATATATATATATATATATATATTCTAATTATTCTTACCAGACATTTCTTTCTAAAGGCACCATAGCCACTATATATTCGTGTGAAATTTCAAAGGAGGTCTAAAAAGTTGTGATGCTAATTAAGACAATAATGTAATGGTACTTTATTATTAAATGATAGGAAAATATGTCATGTTTAGTTCTAGATTTACTGCTGTGTTAGTATTAGTAGTATCCTTCCTTAATTCATTGGTTCCCTCTAAGCCTAATTAGTGTTACAAGTCATTTTTTCCATAAAAAAATATAGTATGGGATTTCATCTATCAACAGTAATCTAGTGCACTCTATTATTTCTAAAAATTAATAATTAATTAATAAACTCACTCCTCATTAATATGGAAAACTTTATTGATTGCCATTTCTGCTAGTTAAATTTTATTTAATCAGGTCCTCTTACAACTTTTTTAGGATGAAAAAGATGTTTTTATTACAATGTTCTTTTTCTGGCCTTGGTGCACATACTTTATTTGATAGATGTACTGAATCTGTGATGTGAGGGAATAATTTAATGTCTGTTGTACATACCCTAGGGCATTTGTTCACTTATATGGTGGTGACCGCGCCGGTGGCCTAGTGGTTAGAGTGTCCGCCTCGGATGCGGTAGGTCGCGGGTTCGAACTCCGGCCGAGTCATACCAAAGACTCATAAAAAAATGGTACTAACAGCTACCTCGCTAGGCGCTCAGCATTGAGAAGTTAGTGTTAGGACTGGTGTCAGGATAATGTGACTGGGTGGGACATCTTGCTACATGACTGCGGCATGATGCCCCAGTGCTAGACATCACTATAAACTGCCACACTGCAGCCATCGTAGCGATATGACTGAAAAATTGTTAAAGCTACGTTAAAAATCCTTATCACACACACACACACACACACACACACACACACACACACACACACACACTTATATGGGGTTTTTTTTATAAGTCCATTCCTGTTTTGTCTTGTGCCTTGTGGCATTTAAACATTTGGGAAAATAAAATGACTAAACAAATGCAGTAGGATTAGCATGTGTTTTGGTAACTTAGCTTCACACAGTAAGCTGTCTTATAACATCCTATTTTTATGTCAGTATTATAAATGTTGTATTTTCTAAAACATCCTTGATTATTTATATATTTAATTTTATAAACACTGACAACAAGATGGATGTGAAGGAATTGCATGGTCAGGTGCAAGACCACTTGAATAATTTATAATGTAAGTAATTGCTTACTGAGTTTCAGATTTTCTTTTAGCTAATAAAGTAATCTCATTGATCTGTGAATATTTGTCCACAACAGATATTCCTAATACAAGGTGGCTTTTCTAGAAACTATAGTTATATATTATAATTAAAATACTAATATTGCATTGTTAGATATTGTTTCACACAAGGTTTATTGAAAAATGAAATAATGATAATTTTCAGTGTGTTATATTTGGATAATATTAGGGGTTCTAATGCCATTCAAAACACTTTGATGTTTAATTCCTATGTGTAAGTACAAATATTTGCCACACTGTAGAAGCTGTGTTTGATCCAAATGTGTAATGTGTGCCATATTTGTTGTAGAGCATATAGGCCTTTTCAGAACTGTCAGCAGAATATCAGAATGATGAGTCCTGGGGTCTTAACTTGTGGAACTCAGTAGTCTGCAGGCCATATCTGAGAGTCCCTGACATAAATTCGGGTGCCCCTCTCTTTCAGAAGGATGAAAGGAAAATGAAAATTAAATGGTCATTATTTTAATAATGTCAGGATTGAATTCTTAGCTATTTATAATATCACACACAAAGAAAATATTTTTCAATAAATAGAATGTTATGTTTAAACACTTTACATATTATTTGTTTATTTTAAAAACGTATCCCTACAACATTACTTAAAAAACCCACCAAAAATAATAAAATTGTTCACGTTTACTTTCAATCACTGGGAGTGCTTTGTAGTTATCTCAATAACTTAAATAGAATCTCCATTGCCACCAAGAAAGCTTACAAGAATAAACACCTGGCATTACACTGTACCATATATATGAACGTGAAGTACCATCATAGCATGCAGCATATTAGCTACGATGTCATAGCTCAGCATCCTCGAAGTAGGGTTACTAATATTAGTACTAGCAGCATATGTGAAAACAAACCACTAATTCAGAGTAAATATGTTAATTAGTAAACGGTGTTAAATACCTTACAAGATGACCCTAAGGAAATAAGGCAGGATGTAATGTGGGCTCCGTCGAAAAAACAGTTGGCACATGTACTGTTCCTAAATACATGTAGCTTAAGACTGTAGATTGAACGGTTGTAGCAATGAATTATCACACACTTTAGGTACTCGTACTCAAATATCACTAATCAACTGGAAGTTTCACCTTTTGTTATTTTTGTTTTTTCTTCCTTTTATTGGTTCATTGTTATTAAGTCCATTTCCAGAAAAATGAAAACAGATTTTACTGACTTATTTTGCGAGTCTACATACTTACTTTTCTGCACACTTTGAAAAGTTCATTCTGACTAGTGCCCTGTAGAATTCACAAGTACTTAAATAAAAGTAATTATTATTATTATTATTGGCATATCGATCATTTTACAATATTGTCAAAGTCAGACTCTGGGAAAGCTTCGATTACGTTCATGATTTATATTTGCGTCACCACCAATTTAATTTAAGCACAACAAAAATAGGGATCGTTTATTTGCTAATCGATTGCAGGTGCTAGAATACACACTCAAAAGAATATAGTTTCTTTGAATTATGTAGGTGGGTCATTACCTTTCACAAGGGGGGCCCCTAGTGGCCGAGTGGTCTAACGCGCTATCCGTTACGGATCACTGCCATCTCACCTCTGTCTGCGTGGGTTCGAGTCTTGGATTCGGCCAATGTGGGTATGTGAGAAAGCTTGCCAGTAGCTTCTTGTGGGTCGGTGGTTCTTTCCGGGGTTTTCCCAGGTTCTTCCTCCACCATTAATACTGACCGCCATGTATAGCCTATCGTGTGCTGAAAAATGGCGTTAAACCCACAACAACAACCTTTCACAAGATAATTACAATGAGAAGTACTAATTGTTAATTAGTCACACTAACTTCTTACTGTTTATTTAAATCTAGCCTTTGGCTATTATGTTGATTGGTCAAGGCTGACCAAAATATGAAAAGAGGGCATCCTGGAGGAAGATGAGGCATATCATGGGGATGCATCATTGGGAGAAAGGGCGAATCCTTTCACATGGGATCCTAGTTCGGGTCCCATAGTACCCTGCATTGGTATCTGTAGAGGTCTGTGTTATGGGCAAGTCAGACATTTCAGGCGGAAAAGCAAGTGGCTCAGACGTACAGATAATGTACTCTTCCTTCTCAAATTAATGATTAGAAAACTTTCATTATAGCCAGATGACTTGCACTGCCAACAAATGAATGTCATTATGACTTCTGAAATTACATATTTAAACCAGGTCATGTAGTCAGTCAGGTGGTAGTTCTAAATGAAAATTTGAAGTTAGAAGGGCACAAAAAAGTGAAGGTTTTAGTTTAGGGAAATCAATAAGTAATTGTAAAAAACCATACGGTTCATTTAAATAGCATATATATAGGTCTGTCAGAAGAAAAAAAAAACTGAACAGTTTTTATCTGCTTTGTTTCTGAGCCAGATATTGCAATGCACTATTTTGAGTTTGCAAACTGATGCTACATATTGTGTGGCTCAGATTTACTGATGAAGGGTCAATACCTTTATTTTCCTCAGATGCTAGTTTATATTAATAAAGGTTTTGGACCAGTCCGGTGGCCAAAGTGGTTAGAGCATCTGCCTCAGATGTGGGAGGTTGTGGGTTAGAAACCTGCACGAGTCATACCATACACTTGTAAAAATGTTACTAGCACATGCCTCAGTTGGTGTTCAGCATTAAGAGGTTACTGTTAGGACTGGTTGGCCCGGTATCAGAATAATAAGACTGGGTTTGGACATGATGCTGCATGTCTGCAGCATGATGTTCCAGTGATAGACATCACTATAAACTGCCACATTGCAGAAATAGTGTTATAACTAAAATTGTTAAGGCCACATTAAAAATTTTAAAAAAAAAAAACACACACACACACAATAAAGGTTTTGCTCTGTTCATCTGTGTTTATGATAGTTCAGTGAGAGTTATTTATAGCTCTTTAAATATTATTCATTTGTTTCCATATATTCATTGTTCTGGGTTCATACTGTTAACTGCAGTTGACTGCATAGGTCTGTACCTATAGGTTGTGAGCAGGACTATTCACATGTAAAGCTGAATTGATCTTTGTATTTTGAAACTTAGTGCTAAGCACATTACAACAGTGTCCAGTGATTATAATTTAAAACCAGTCTACTCTGCCTTCAGAAACCAGTTTCTTATTCAAAAATGTTAAAGATATGCATATATGATCAGGATCAAACCAAATTAAAAATAAATTCATGGGAAAAATTAAAAATATAAATATAAATAAATTCATGTGATTTTTTTTAGCTGTATTCTTCTGCAGAACATTCTTTTCATTGGGAATAAACAGTAAGTTATATGTAGCTGAGACTGATCCACAGTGACTGGAAATGTTTTAAGTTGGCCACGAAATAACACTAATTAAAAATTGTTATGCAAATGAGGTTCCCAGCGCACCAAAGAATGATAAGGAAGGTTGATTTGTTGAAGGGTCCAGAGATAAAGCATTCACAGTACATATTTTCTAAACCATGTTGCCCTTATACTTCATTATTAAAATAAAAAATAGCGATACTCTTTTATTTGCAGAAGGTATGATAGTGTATCTGTGTCACTTCTATGGACATGTACCAGATATTTAGAACACTAGGAGGAAAGATGAATTTTACATTTGTGTAGGAAATGTGCACCATAACTTTCGCATACCACTTTTAAAAATTTTAAGTTGATTGAAAAATGCATTGCTACAAAATTTTCAGTAATAATTGATTTCATTTGCACATTTTTATAATTTAAAACTGAAATTCATTGGGAATATAAGAGTGTCAAAAACGAATATTTTTACTAGCATTTTCTTTTGTAACTATTTATCATAAACTTGCAAATATATATCATAATGGAATGGAACAGTTGATGGGTTTTTATACCGATATTAGAAAAATGTTAAATCATACTTAAGATAGAAAGGTAGTAGATGTTTCCGACAACACTTTTACAGGTAACTTCAGCCTGTCACCTACGTAAGCACAGCAAGGTTTATAGCATTATGGTAAATTCACTTCCGCTATGCATTGGAACTTACAGCTCAAATGACCACAGTGTTCCTAATTTGCATATAAATTTGGAATGGATGGTATATGGCAGCTCTCTGGAGTTTTCAATCCTAGTGTTATATACTGTCGCTGGTTTTAACATGAGCCATATTCATACTTCCACTACATGTATTCTTCTTCTAAGCCTTAATGACCATCAGTATCTTTTATTTATTGAAGCTCCAAAGTTCCGTATATTTAGAAATGGTAATGGAAGTGATGTATAAGTGAACTCTACAGATTTATATAAAATCGACTAAATGGGGTTCACTTTTATTAAGACAGGGGTGGCAATATCTTATGCCAAAGTCGAGCTCAGTAAGATCACTCTTTGTCCCCATGAAACACCAACTGCTATTATGAGGATACCTTGTCATCAAAATTGGGTGGCTTTCAATAGCAGGAGGACCATGCATGTGTGTGTAAAAGACATGTATAGATGTAAATATACATGTATAGATGTAAATTAACAGTTATGTTTTTATGTCAGTATGGATCACAAGTCTGTTATGTTTTACTTGTAGCTAAAGTAGTGGGGAAGCACCAGAAATTTTCCTATAAGAAGGTAGCTGCAGGGCAGATAAGGATTGAGGGGCTGCCAGAGGACATGTTGCCACTTCAGCTTCCCTCCCATTATGGAGAAAGGAGACTGAAAGCCTTTCTTAAATGTCAGGAAATTAAAATGCAAAAGTAAGAAATCTTTTCTTTGAAACAACCAAAAAAGTTATTTTTGGGTTAGAAATATTGTCTTATCTGTTTTTGCTGTCAATATAATGTCAGCTTCTCTGCAAGTTTTGCCAAGGTCAGATTGTTATAAGTTTCTTCTTATCTTTTGTCTGTATAAATTTATCATATACCTTTTCAAAAACCAAACTTACAGAAATAATTGCAATTTAAGATTCACCTGTATGTTAGATTACCTATCTATCATTCTATCTATCTATCTATCAGTCTATCTATCTAATCATTACATTATAAAGACTGTTCCGGTAAATTATAATTGTAATAAAGGGAAGGCATTTTCGCTGTAGAGTGATCAACAATAATTTCAGTTTAGAATTTATTACCATTTTCATATGAACTCTCTGATTAAAGTATCCTAGAATCAGTTACCTCCCTTGCTACCCTGTACATTTAGTTTGCTCCCTTGCTACCCTGTACATTTAGTTTGCTCCCTTGCTACTCTGTACATTTAGTTTGCTTTGGTTTTGTGGATTTAAGAAAAAAATTTGCACTTGATAGGCTGTACATGACAGCCAGTATATATTGTGTTGGGAGAACCCCAGAAAAACCCTGGGAAGAATGAATGACCCCAACAGAAAGTTAATGGCCAAATTTCTCACGTACTCACTTTTGCCTAACCAAGACTCAAACCCATGCAGACATATGTGAGATGTCATCATGTCGGTGATATGTAAATGTAAGCTCTTTAGACCACTTACTCACCCCCGCCCCATGTATGCTTGAATTGAACACCCTGATAATTGAATGATGTAAATATAACAAGATATAATCTGGGTCATAAAACCTCAAACATTGCAATGGTTATACCATTCATGTAAGATGTTGTTTCATACTTGGGTTTTCTATGGCTAGTCAAGCTTCATAGTGGCACACCCTAGCAATCAAGCTTGCCAAGTGGTTGATGCAACATTGTTCAACCCATCACAAATTCTGAATCTGTGAAACAAGATAGATTCATGTCTCCTTTGAAATGGATAGATACAGTTTTCTTCCAATTTTTCATGCTGAAAGTGTTTTGGAACAAATTATCATAAATGTAAATGACTTGACTCTGAAACAATTTTTGATTTTATTTACTGTGTACAATTTTTGTGGCCAGGTAATGAAATTGTCATAAAACATAATGGATACAGCACAATATCTCAGTGTATGATAGTCTTTTTTCTTATAGCACTGTTTCCTTTTGTGTAAAATAAACAGCATCAAAAAAATGAATTTATGAATTTTTTAAAATAGAAAATACAGTGATTTTTTTATCCAAAAAGCATTATCTGTGTGAAACATTCTTGAAAATTCACATTTTCTGGAAATTATGTCATGACTTTATGTCATGGCTGACACTCGCTTCCTCTCACTGTTTGTGATAAATCTTATTTGACTTAGTGCAAAGAATGACATTTGTGAACTGTTATCTAGGGTGGTAGCAATAGAATGTCTGATTGTACTACTTCTCATCTCACCTTTCCGTATGGATACAACTGTACACACAGTGAATATTCAGGAATGATCCAAGATCCTATGAATAATCTGGTTTTGACTGAATTTCAAAACACTTCTGTCTCACATACCATTTTACCAGCACTGAACAACATTTCACCAACCACACACAACTTAATACAGTCAGCTCTCATTGAAATTCCACCAGTCCCACATACCAATTTACCAGGACTGAACAACATTTCACCAACCATGCACAAATTCAAACAGTCAGCACCCATTGAAATTCCACTAGTATCACAAACCAGTTTACCAGGCATGAACAACATTTCACCAACCACACACAACTTCATACAGTCAGCATCCATTGAAATTCGACCAATATCACACACCATATCACCACCAGTGCAAACCACTTCACAGTTCACTTCCACAGCACCACAGTCCATACACGAATCTACCAGTACACAAGGAACATATATAGAAACCATCAAAAGACTTACAGATAACCAAGTAGAACAGACAGAAAGGCATTCACAATGGATAAAATCAAAAGCAAATCCTGGACCTCCTGATGTGTGTTTGAAAATCTAAGTCACCAAAAGATACAAAGTTTCAAACTACTGCATGTGAATCAGGTTTAACAAACTGAACTGAATTTTCCAGAAAAAATGTCAAATCCAGTGAATCAAGTTATCATTACAATAACATGTAATGAAATTAAATTAAGAAAAAAGAAATTTAAAACTAACACACAATTAAATTACTTATATGTAACACTTCCCCCCACAAAAAAAAAGAAAGATTTATATAATAAAGCTTTCTTTTTACCATATGTTAATTATACACGAGATAAAAAAATACATAAGAAGAACTCTTATGAATTATACAAAGTGTACATGAAATAAAATTTCTATAAATGGGAAAGTGCATCTGCTATTAAATTATCTTTTCCCTTGATGTGCCTGATGTCAATATTATATTCCTGTAACAACAAACTCCACCTTAACAATCTTTGATTTCTGTTTTTCATCTTGTCAATGAAAGTAAGGGGGTTGTGATCACTAAACAAGACAATCGGAGAAGGACCTGAACTAATGTCAACTTCAAAATGCTGTAATGCCAATATCAAAGCCAAACATTCCTTCTCGATTGTTGAGTAATTTCTTTGGTGCTTATTTAATTTCCTAGAAAAATAGCACATTGGATGATCAACACCATTTCTATCTTCTTGAATCAATACTGCTCCAACCCCAACATCACTTGCATCAACAGATAGTTTAAAAGTATTCCTGTTTGAGAGGGTTCATCCTGTATGGGTGTTGTTTCACAGGTTTGGAATTTATAATTTCAACGTCATGAAAATTTTGTATGTTCTCATAGGAACATCTGGATATAAGTGCTTATATTCAAATAATAGCTGTTTAAGTTTATTCCTTGTTGTTGCAAATGTGAAAGTTTCCAGTCCAGATTATTCATAATTTCCGAATTCCGAAGATTTGTCGCTCCAAAATCAGTAGAGTCTGATTGAATTCCTTCACTTACATCCTCAGTGAGCGGGACAGATACTCCTAAATTAATTGCATGATTTACCTGGCTATCTCTCTCAATATACACCTTAACATGTTAATGTGGCAAAGTTGTTTTTGTTTTCACCTCCCAGGAGTATTTATCATGTAATTTAAATCATTTACTTTCTTTTCAACCATGTATGGACCATAATACTTGGCATGAAGAGGATTTTGTGGAATGGGCAAGAGAGCCAGAACTCTATCACCAGGCTGAAAATTCCTTTCCTTTGAGCTTTTATCATACCTTAATTTCATTTTTGTCTCAGTAGAGTGTAGATTTGCTCTTGCGACCTCACAAGCCTTTGACAACTTATACTTAAAATCAGAAACATAATCAAGAAGATTAAGTTCAGTATCTTCATTTGAAAGAAGTTTCTCTTTCAACAACTTCAGTGGTCCACACACAGTGTGTCCGAAAACTAGTTGAAAGGAACTGCATCCTAAAGATTCTTGAACTGACTCCCTAACAGCAAACAACAGTAAATGAATGCCTTCATCCCAATCTTTACCCGTATCAAAGCAATATGATCGAATCATATTCTTCAAAGTCTGTTGAAATCTTTCTAAAGCCCCTTGGCTCTCAGGGTGATAGGCAGAAGACTTGAATTGTTGAATGCTTAATTCATATTAACTTGCTGGAAAATTCCAGACATAAATTTTGACACTCGATCCAATTGGACAAATTTGGGAAGGCCAAATGGAGTAAAACAAACTTTATCAAAGCTTTTACTATAGTTTTAGTTTTAATATTCCTCAAAGGAATTGCCTCTGGAAACCTTGTTGATGCACACATAATGGTCAACAAGTATTTATTGCCTGACTTGGTCTTAGGTAAGGGACCAACACAATCTACCATTATTCTGCTAAATGGTTCATCAAATGCAGGAATAGGTTGCAGATGAGCCTTAGGTATCTTCTGATTGGGTTTTCCTACCATTTGACAAGTATGACAAGATCTACAGTATTTACAAACATCACTTTTGATTGTTGGCCAATAAAAGTGAGTCAAGATCTTGTGATAAGTCTTATTAAGCTCTAAATGACCAGCCAGAGGAGTTTCATGGGCCAGACTAAGTATTTCCTGTCTGTAAGATTTTGGAACTACAATCTCATCGTTCACTGACCACTCGTCACCAGCAGGTACCTTGGGAGGTATCCATTTTCTCATAAGAATTCCATTTTTAATGAAATAACAGACAGGTACTTTAGTGGCTTCAGTTTCACTAGTTGCCCTCTGAAACAAACAGGAGATCTCAGGATCTTCTTTCCTGTTCGACGACAAGTGATTGTCGTTTGTCACTCTGAGTAGAAAACGAGAATGAGTAGTTAAAGAGGATCACAGTGATTAATACTTTTTAACTGATCCAAACAAGGAATGAAAGTGACCTCATCAAAAACCTGACCAATACATGTTCAGCTAAAGGAATACTTTCCTTATCCAAATCATTCTCAAGAGCTTTCTTTGCCATAGCTCTAGTAACTGCACAAGCTGGGTATAAATCAGGGAATTCTTTTTCAATAGGATCGACTTTCTGATCCAAACAAGGCTTGTTAGTTACAAGTGGATTAGCCACAACCTTGTCTCCAGATAGGTCGTTGCCTAGTAATAAATGAATGCCCTGAACGGGTAGATAAGACACTATTCCGACTGTCACAGGTCCTGAAACTAAGTCGGATGACAAATTTACAGAATGGAGAGGAACATTAACAAAGCCGCACTCCACTTCCTGAATAAGAACACTCTCATTAGAAGAAGAATTTTCAGAAAAAGGCAAAGTACCTGATAATAAAAGACTCTGAGAAGCTCCTGTGTCCCTTAAAATTTTAATAGGGATAGGATTGGCCAAATCACCCAAGAGTGATATAGAACCCTTCGACATGAATGGTTCATAATTCTCCATAATAAAATCAGAGTGGGGTTTATTAGACCCAACAAATGTATTGCTTTCAGTACATGACCGTGACCTTGACCTCTTAGAAATGAGATCATTTGGGATAGGTCTATCTTGATTCTGATGCTTATATTTCAGTTTGAAGCAACCAGAAATAACGTGTCCTTTCTTCTTGCAATAGGTACACATAGAAAGAGACAAGGATTTTGAATCAAGCTTATCAGAAGCTTGATTTTTAAAAGTTTTGCCAGACTGAGTTTTAGAAAGGCTCGTGTTAGGCTGAAATACCTTTTTACCAGTAGACTGATGAGTGAAAGACTTGCCTACAACAGGAACTTTATGAGTTAAGAAATACTCATCAGCAGTACGAGCAGCATTTTCCAAGGTTTCGATTTTATGCTCATCAAGATAAGTCTTGATGTCACTATGGACACAGTTCTTGAACTCTTCAAGTAATACAAGTTCTTTTAGACTTTCATAATCTTGTTCAAAGTTCTTGGCTAAACACCATCTATCAAATTACTGCTCTTTTCTCTTGCAAGTTCGACATGACTTTGCCCAGCTTCTTTTTTATAGTTGTACAAAGACTTGTTTATATTCCACTATGATCGTTTTGATGTGTCTTTTATTCATGTACTTGACCATTTGGCTTTTACGTATTTTTGTCTTTCGTTTTGTTCACTTTTTAAGATGGCAATAAACGTGTCCTGAAAAAAAGGATAAAAACTCTTGTCTGTCTTCGTGTCAAAAGTGACATTCCCTACACTACTATGCTACCTCTACTGCCTCTGCTCCCTCTTTCTTCACTTTCAAAGTCATCGACGAACACTTAGATCGTGCTAGTTGGGAGGCCTTATATCTTCGCCATCCCCTTAATATGCTCATTGCCTAATCCAGCGGTTCAGGCAAAACCGAATTTGTCAAACATTTGATCGATCGTCCACCTCAACGAATCGTGTGGTGTTACAAAGAGTGGCAATCGGCTTACAGCCTTCTGCGAGAAAGTCAAGACAATTCTATCGTCATTGTGGAAGGCATTCCTGGTTAAGAAGACAGAATCGTGTCTGACTCCAATCAAACCCATCTAGTCATCTTCGACGATATGTTAGGAGAAGAGGAAGAAAAAATTAAACTGTGGTTCACTCGCAAAGGGCATCATCGTAATACCAGTGTCATTTACATAACTCAAAATTTGTTTCAACAAAGTAAAGCCCATCGTACCGTCAGTCTCAATGCTCATTAAGTGGTCTTGTTCCTAGAGATAAATCGCAAGTGCAAGAGTTAGCCAAACAGTTAGGAACTCCTTGGCTGACTCATGCGTACGAAGATGCCACTCAAACTCCACACCCCTATTTATTCTTGGATTTAAAACCCACCACCCCCGATTATCCTAAATATCCTTCCAAATCAAAACACTTTTACGGTGGAAGTTCATGACGAGCAAGTGCAACAAAACTTGGATGAACTCACCACTGCAAGTGACTCTATGAAAACACAAGACCCCAAACTAAACGGTTCACCTATCTGTTGACCATTCCTGCAGGCTATTATTTTAGCGGTCAACATTTGGTGAACACGATTGCTACCAAATTCAATACCGTGCTTGGCAAAGCCTTGGAGAAAACCAGAAAAAGTGTCACCCTCGAGTGCCATAAAATAGCTCGTCGCCTACTAACCAAATTTTCAGAGGACAAAGTATTGGCCATTACATTTTGTCATGAATTGTATGACATTTTGGGTGGAGATCTCAAGTTGATCAAGATTAAAAGGAAATACCAGCCGTTAGCGGCAACCTGGAATTTGCGAAATATTTTCGATTCCCTGTAGCCTACTAACCAAATTTTCAGAGGACAAAGTATTGGCCATTACATTTTGTCATGAATTGTATGACATTTTGGGTGGAGATCTCAAGTTGATCAAGATTAAAAGGAAATACCAGCCGTTAGCGGCAACCTGGAATTTGCGAAATATTTTCGATTCCCTGTAGCCTACTAACCAAATTTTCAGAGGACAAAGTATTGGCCATTACATTTTGTCATGAATTGTATGACATTTTGGGTGGAGATCTCAAGTTGATCAAGATTAAAAGGAAATACCAGCCGTTACCGGCAACCTGGAATTTGCGAAATATTTTCGATTCCCTGTAGAAATGAACCAAGGACTGAATTTGATCTTTGTGTACTCCGATGTGGTGGAGTACAACGTGGTAGGACACACCTTCGTACCGTTACTGCATGTCATTCCTTTCAAAGTGGATTCTGCCACGAACGCTGACGAGGAAGGTGTAAACACCTATCATGTGCACCGCGAATTTGTACATCCTCACTATTTGCCTGTCAGTAAGTCGTATTTCGACACTGTCAACATTACTATAAAAGGAGATCTGGGACAAAATATTCCATTCACCAAAAGTCACAGTGAAACTCCATTTTCGAAAACGATTACTCTAACCCCTTGTCAGTGATGTATACTGTGTACCAAGGAGTCGCTCAACAGCGAGGACATGGTTTAGGAGATATGCTGAAATCAACCATTCGATCGGTGGCCCCCGTTTTAAAACCGATGGTAACACGGGGATTGCACGCTTTGAAAGATGCTGCGTTGACGCAAGGCAAAGAATTTCTCTAAAATGTCATCATTGACAAACAAAATCCCAAAGAAGCTTTCTTGAGAGCAGGCAAAAATGTCTTACTTCAAACGGGCAAAGATATTTTGGGCCGACGAGAAACTCCTATAAATGCCACGGACGCTGCCAAGTCAGTAATTCCTGCTTCCCTGACGCCACAGCAAGGACAAGGCAGAAAGAGACGACGAAGACACCCCATCAGAGGACTTCACACCCCCAAAGTTAGAAAGACTAAGAAAAGAAAAACCGTCCGAGACTTAGACGTTTTTGATTATTAAATCAGAGAAAGAAAGAAAGAAAATGATGCATCGAGAGTCTTGCGCCTGTTCCAAGTCGGAACTGAATCTGTTTGCCATGCCACCCACTATGATGACGATGCAAAAATCCCAATGCGTCGAATTTCATCCCGTCTCCTCTTTGACGGATTCAACTCCCATCGAGTTTGAAATCAAAGGACAGCCCGAAGATTACATCGATCTGAATAGCAGTTACTTGTACCTGAAACTTAAAGTGATCAAAACGGACAACACCAATCTGGGAGCCGATGCCAGAGTAGCTCCCGTCAACAATTTCATGCATTCCTTGTTCAGCGAAGTGGATTTGTACTTGAATAACAAACTGGTCAGCAGTAGCATGGATACTTACCCTTACCAAGCGTACCTGGAAAATCTCTTGACGTACGGAAAAGAGGCCAAGAACACTCATCAGGATGCTTGCGTGGTTTGGAAACCTGACACCGCAGGTAAGGACAAGTTTAACGACACAGCCCTGACAGCAGATGACGATCCTCACAATGTGGGCTTTAACGACCGTTGAAAGAAAATTCTGCAAGGCCGTAGTTTGGAACTGATGAATCGTTTGCATTTGGACATGTGGTTGCAAGACAAGTATTTGCTCAACGGAGTGGATATTCGCCTGAGACTGAATCTCAGCAGTGTCGCTTTCCATTTAATTTCTCTTGCCAATGAGTACAAAACCATCATCCAAGAAGCCAGACTTTACGTGCGCCGCGTAGAAGCGTTACCTAAAGCGGGAAACGACATCAGTCACACATTGAGCAGAACGACCGCCAAGTATCACCATTGATAATGGACTCCGATCCAAGATAGAAGATCATTTGTTCCAAGGACAGTTACCCAATCGTTTAATCGTTGATATCGTCACCAATGCAGCCCTCAGCGGAGCCCACGATCAAAATCCTTTCCAGTTTAAGCACTACAGAGTGTCCAAGATCGAAGTCAGTCGCGATGGCAAGACCTTGTGTACCAGACCCTTCGAACCTAACTTTGCCCAGAAGAGTTATTTGAGATCGTACTTGTCCCTGTACGAAGCTACCGGACAGCTAGGAACCAACACCAGTCACAGCATTTCGTACGAAGATTATGTAGGAGATTACACTTTGTGGGTCTTTGATTTCACTCCAGACCAAAGCAGCGACGAGGGACATTTCCACCCTATAAAATCCGGTCAACTGCGTGTGGAACTTCAGTTTGCGGAAGCTCTCGCCGAGACGGTGAACGTCATCTTGTATGCCGACTTCAATAATACCATAGAAATCAACAGTTTGAGAGAAGTTATTCTAGACTATTAGAAACTGTGGAAGACTCTTATCCCTCTTTGAACAGTAGAGAATCTTTGGAAATGGAATGGGAGGATACCGTGAAAGCAGAACCCCAAGACAAAGACGAAGAGGACATGGTGGTCACGTCCAGATGGCCAGAACAAGAACAGCATTTAGTGTCCTATTTTTCCAAACACCTGGGGGATAAAATTACGTAACTGACCAAGAAAGATTGCTATGGACGTTAAAACGATCATCCCAGTCAAATTCAACACGATAAATATCTGATGATGAGCCAAGAAGAAAAATTGGAAGAGTATCTGGACGATGCTTGGGGTCTCATTTCGGAAGAATCATTGTTGCATGAGTGATATAAAGGCTTGCGTGATCATTCCTGCCCTCCATTGACTACTCTGGAGATCTATCGCATCGAAGCTCTCTTAGCCCAGAGTGCGGAGACGAAGCAAAGAAACGTTTACTTGACAGATTTTCAAACAAAATGTCAGAATTGAACTGATGACTTGTCAATACCTGTGAAAAAAAAATGGATACCTGGGAACTTTATTACCTTTTGAACAACAGTTCGTACACTGCTTCTTGGAATCCTGTCGTGTGCGCTAAAGATGAACTGCCTCATCGCAAACCTCAAGACCATCAAGCTTATGTCATCAACACGGACGACAGTCATCTCCCAGGAACCCACTGGGTAGCCGTCTACTTCCCTAAAGAAGATTGTGCAGAGTATTTTGATTCGTATGGATTACCCCCTTTGAAAGACGACATCATCGACTTTACGATAATAAATGCCCAGACGACACTATTCAATAATGTGAAATTACAAGGCACAGATTCCATGGTGTGTGGACAATATTGTGTGTATTTTCTTCATCAGCGCAGTCATGGATATCCTTTAGAACATTTAGTGACTTATTTTGATCGTAGCTCTTCTAGAAACGATGAGAAAGTAGATCAATGTTTTTCCCTATCCCTCACCATGACGTTAGCTATCATAGCATTCCGATCCAACAAAAACCCAGTAGGGATGTTTTCTATCGCGTCCGCGTTTGAGCCATATAGTCTGGCCATCCATTGTTGACTCGTCAACCTATGAACATGCCTTCAAGACTAGCCAAGCTGAACGAAGCTTACGTGAATTTACATCGTGTCAGGCAAAATCCAATACCAAAGCCTGAAGAGAGAGAAAATGAAAGGATGTTAAAAGTGACCGAAGACCTGATAGAAGAACTCTTCAGAGAAGAAATCAAGAAAGAGCATGAAGAATCGACAGAGAAGTATAGACTTCAGAAGCAACAGAGAGAACAGCAACAACGACAGCAGCAACAACAACGGCAGCAGCAGGAACAGCAGCAAGAGCCAGACAGAGTTTTTGTCGACTGCCGAGTAGACACCAAAGAGTTCTCCTTCTCTTTCCGAAGAAGCAGACCGTATCCTGTAGGAAAGTCTGCCGCCAGACGGGGACGCAATCTTAGACAGTAAAAGATTTCCATCACTCCCCGTTAACAAAAACAGCCCTTTTCAGGGCTACCCCAATACTCTAAAAAAGACATACTAATTCAATTGCCAAAAAATTGTGTGTTTTTATGTTAATAAATTGAAGTGTGTCTATAAGCTCTTCGTTTCTTTTGTCAGTAAAAATCCACACTTCGTTTCTGTCTTGTCCGATAGTGTGTGTCTGTGTTTGTAAGTAAAAAAGTCAACGTGAGGGTTTCTTTTAGGTTCGTACGTTCCATGTAATAGTAATAGTGGTATTGTAAGTTTTGGTGTAAGGGGATGTTTTCCTTCACGTCCGTGCTCTAGGGATATAAAGCGCAGCGATCGTCAGTCTGTCTACCCATCGTTGACGTATCAACATTGAAGATGAGTAACAGAATTGGAAAGTTACTGGAACTTCAAATGCACCTGGAGTATGCCAGGTGGCTGGTAGACGAACTGGCCATGGAGGCAATACAGGAGAAATCCAGAATAGAAGAGGAGGAAGAGAAGAGGAAAAAGAAGAAAGAGAAGGAATAAAGAATCCTGCCACACCTCATGCTAAGTCCTGTGTGTAATGTGAAACCTGAGGTGAGAACGCTTCCACAGGCAATAGCACCACCACAGGCAAGTCAGCCACAGCCACAGCAGCCACAACAACCAATACCACCAGTACCAAGAGCCGTGATCCCCAGAGAGACAACTGGGAAGAGGAAATAAGGAGGCCACAGCATCCACGAGTGTGTCATAGGAGAAGACAGAGGGAACAGGTCGTCACTATCCCTCAAACGGAGGAGTGGGATAGTGAAGCCACTCAAACCCCGTCTGCGCTTCCAACCACAAACATCAATTGGGAGCAGAAGTGGAGCAGACGTTGTATCTGTGGTGCCAGGCCTGGGATATGTCAC
>JAECUM010043894.1:0-21970 GCA_016617855.1 Megalonaias nervosa
CCGACCAGCGGCCACCCGCTCCTTATGGCCAGAATCCGTCGGCACCGATGAGTTTGTGTTCATAAGTACCCCTCACGAAAGGCCACTCCGCTAACGCGACCAGCGGCCAGCATATTAGTGCAAAAATATATAATTTAGCCCTCACAAGCGGCCGCATTTTATTTTGTAATATGTATCCAGAACCAGTATTTTATTCATAACATGTGTTAAATAATCCGATTTCTGTTTCCCGATGTCAGGTTTTGGTTACTGAAAGAAGTGTTGACTAAAGTACATGTACCACTAATGTTAATATATCATTTACGCCTCATGAGAAGCCACATTTATTCCATAAACCGAGAAAGACTCAAATTTTAATCCATACATAAAGGTAAGTACACGTAATCCAATTAGCCTTACTGCTGGGTTATCATGAGATGTCCGGTTTAGTCACTGATAATTGTTAAGATTACAGTTATTAACAGTAATAACAGCTGAGAAATGGAGGTATTGATGTACAATACACAAGTCAGCGAGAAAATGGTTTGATAGCCTTTACGGCTTCCCTAAGTAAGATGTTGAGCTTGTTCACTTTCATAATTAGTGGCTATTACTATTGACAGTAATTGTCAAGATTACAAATCCTAACGGCCGTGATGTGCTATTGTTGAGGTCAAATCTGCGTACATATTGGAGCCGTTTTGGCTTCTCTCACTTAGTGTAAAGAAATGTAAAACCAATAGAGTACCAGACTGCGATTAATGAATCAAGTGACAAGATCAGTGCCTTTAAAAACACATGGCATTTGTTTAAATGCAGAAAAATTGTTTTCTGTCTTGTAGTTTGCAACATTAATGATTACAACCAGACGTAATTGTCAATATACTTTTACTAATCATGGAAAATTAGAAAAATGTATGTCTATTAATTATGAAAATTAAGGATAATGGAATTTAAAGTTAATAACCATATACAAATCTAAATTAACCTAACCGATATGACAAAATGTGTGAAAAACATTAGTGAGTAGGACTCATAGGAATTGAGTGGCACGTGCACATGGCGCTCACTATTGAGAGCGCAGGTTGTGCACGTGCCCCATGTGTCTAGTAGATATGAACGAAGTCAAGCAGCTTATGCTATAGTAATAAGAGATAAAAACTAAAAATTTCTTTTCTTCTGATAATAAAATAATATGATAATTAAATATTTATAAAAAAAGACTATAAATAAACTAATTTGGAAATTTGAATTGGTGTACAAACCCTATTACAAAATTTTAAATCAAAATTGTTTAAAATAATACACAATGCATATACACTTGGAAAAAAACAGAAATACATAAAAACCCTTTTACTTTAGAACCAGGGGGTCCCTCAGATGATGTAATTCTGAGGGGGACCACGCCAATAATCGTAATTGTCAAGATCATAACAGGGTCAGCATAGGTTAAAAATAGATTTTGTGCAGACACACACAGGGTACCAGACAAAGACCGAAAAATCACGTGACAACACATTTATCGCGTCCTTTACGAAGAAGGTATTTCGTCCGCTCTACAAAAGTTTCGTCTGCATAATTAAATCGCATACAGTTAGCAACATCCGAATAACTCATTACCAAACATAAACATGTCATCACGTAAACGGAGAAGATTATTTTAGAAAAAAGTCGGTTATTCTACTCGACATCGGGTGAGGTGGGGAGGGGGGACTTGCCGAAAAATTTTAGGTAGAGAAACTTAGTAAGACTCGAATAAAACAATTTTATGTTGAAAAGACTTGAATAAACAACATAGTAACTGATAAGGAGGTTATTCAGCAGCAGTGGGAAAATGGAGCAAATGAAAAGAGAATTATGTATGTACCAAGATTTAAATGACGTTTTTGAATGGTTTTGCAATGTGCATGACAACACCACCCGTTCACATATCACGCTTACGCCAAGAATAAGAACTATTAATGCATATTCAGTTGAAATAAGTCTATTATTATAACAAGAAGAACCTTTTAATAATTAATGTTACTTTTAAACGAAGATATTAAATGAAGATATTAAATGCTTTGAAGAATGTAGCTTTCTTACTTCGTACATTACATATGCTTCTCACAACAAATATAGCCCCCTCTGGAAAAGCCACCCGTCTCATAAGGCCACTTTCCCGGTGCAGAAGGGGTGGCCGTATAAGAGGGGGACCACTGTACCAAAGTAATAATGTAGATGATAAGATCAAGGGTAGGGGGAGAATTGAACACTGGAACAAATACATTTGTATTGATCTATCCTACTGTAATTTTTTCTCCATTCCACTCATTCTGGAGACCCAGTTGATATAAAATAAAAAAAACTCACTGCCTATTCACCTATCGTCTTGACAATAAATGTATCAAAATTTATATCCTCGGTTAGGGAGGTAATAAAAAGGTTCTATATATGTTGAACAAGTGTCTTACATGCTGTGTAATTTAAGGCTATTGTACTCTTTATCTCACTTATAAAATCAATAGAAATATACCAAATTTTAGGATCGGTCATCATCATAAGGAATATTTTCCCCTGGTGATGTTTTGAGCATTTTTAATTCTTCTCAATACACAGTATCAATATCTGGCTATCATTAATGCACAAAATGTATGCACTGAACTTTTGCACACAAAAAAAATGATCAAGAAATACACAAATTGCCTTTTCTGGGGTGCTTCTGGCAAGATTTTGACATTAAATCAACACTAAACTTACAATGCACGAAACATTTAAATGAAAACGAAACCAGGTGCCAGTGTTAATCAACCGAACCTAATGGAAATGTATACATCATTTAAACTTTTTGGCAATATGCATGGTAGCAGCTTTTTAGCTAACATATCCGTAATCCATGAATACAGATACCACAACAGAAAAGAAAACCATAGGCTATTTGTTAATTTATTTTATTAAAAGCAGCCCTGGATAAAAATCAAACATATTTAAAAAAAGAGAGTGGCATATTTATCTATATAAATTTCATCTGGATCTGTATAGGGGCTGAATTTGACTCTTACAGTACCTACCCCATTACTTGATAATCCAACACTGCAGATGCCAATTTACATTATATAGCACCGGTTTCATACTAATTATGTTGATGCAAATTTCTTCCATAAATATGGGCTTATATAAATATTAGGATTATTTTTTTCAAACATAATTTCTCAAATAATCCAGCAAGAAAGAATGATGTGTGAGATGGTAAAATTTCAAAAGAGGTAATTCCTTAAAGCTTAAGATGTCTTGGCGAGAAAATTAAGCAAGAGGCCAAAGTTGGCATCAGATCATTAATCTAGCTAACACCTGCCTTAGAGCCCATTGCCAAAAAAACTGGCAAAGGAATTCTGATACTTTCTGTAGAAAATTTCTTCCCATCCTGTGGACTGCACATGTCCTTTAAACAACTTTTTCACGGTTTCTTTATATTTTGTACCTCCATCCATACTTGATCTCACATCAGTATCATTTATCCAATACTGAACTGCCTTTTATGCCACGATGCTTTACGAGATGGTCAAATTCTGTGTAGCTCTTTTTGAGAAGTTATTTAAAGATTTGTCTATTTTTTGTAACTGTAGTCATATTTGATGGTAAACTAGCATCATCTGCACAAAAGAAATTGAAAGCCCTTTTAGCCTAAATGCCCTGTCAAAATTTGATAATATTTTGAAGATAAAGCTAATTAAAGGTTTTTCTTCTTTTAGCGATGGTGGCCATATCTGGTGGTGAACTGGCATTATTTGCACAAAACTGAAAACCCTTCTTTGCCTGGACGCTTTCTGTCACATTTGGTCAAATTCCGCTGAGTAGTATTTGAGAAGTTGATTAAAGGTTCTTCTGTTTTTAATGGCAGATCAATATTATTTGCATGAAGTTGAATGCTGTTTATGCCAGAATGTGTTATATCAAATTCTGCCAAGATGAAGTCACTTTAAGTCACTCTATTTCCAGTCACGGTGGCTATATCTGTACGAAGTTTAATGTCCTTTATGCCAGGAGACTTCATGTTAAATATGGTTAAATTCTGCTAAGTGGGTTTTGAGAAGAAGTCATTTGATGATTTAGCAATGGTGGCACTCATTGATGGTGGATCAGGATCACTTGCACACATGGGAAAACCCTTTGTGCTTGAATGTTTTCTATCAAATTTGGTGAAATTCTCAAGACTGGCTTTTGCGGGCTATTACAGTAAATCATATATATCCCCCCCCCCCCGGGACGGCACTTCAAAAAAACTTCTGTGGGAGGTTGTGTTTCAACTATTGTGATGGAAGGGTGATTAGGTGTTCTGTTGTGTACATACAGCAGGTTTTAATTCTAAACATCAGGTTTCAGGCAACCAGAGGTGGAAAAAAAAAACGAATATATATTTAAAATCGCATCTAACCCCCTCCTAGCGGTCTAACATGAATAAAACATTGGGTCAGAAAATGATGCCAGTACACGCGAGTGCACCTAATTTGTACGAATTCGCGTACTTTTAAAACAGTGATATGCGTTCCGCAAATTACGACAATGTCGCGGAAATAAAACGTGCTTTGCACAGTATGCAATTTTTATTGAACTTTTAACTTTAAAACTGCATTTCGGGACGTAAATCACGCTGCCAATAGCAGTATCGCAGTGTTTGATGCAACATCCAGATTAAGGAAGGCAAACGTTAAAATAGCTGGATACTTCGGTTCGACATGAATGGCTGTTAAACTAAATTTGTTTGGTTCGTTTGGCCCTGGAACATGTATTTTATGGTAGTTTTAACCTTACTTTCATCATGGAAGTTTTACAAATGCGTGTTTCAAACAAGGGCCACACAGGAAACCAAGATGGCTGAATCACCATAGGGTTTATCGTCAGATGTTTTCAGTTGGCAAATACTGGCTGGTGATAGCTATGATGACAATGAATTTCATGTATATCAGTCTGTTGGACATTGGGAAAATGTCACTGGAAATGCAAGTGTGTGATTTTGAGCCCAAAATTGATGTTGAGTGCGAGTCCTATGTATGTGTTGGATGGACAGGATGCCGGTTATATTTATTCGAGATACCCATGTCTGAACAAGTAGACTATGGGAATGATGGACTTAAAACCTTAATACAGCATTATGGAAGAGAGAAAAAAATCTGGCATAAGATGCAGCAAAGCACTGATTCAAGGAAGTGAATCTTTGGCAGAGTTCATGTTAGTGGAAACTTTTCGTTTTGGAACAGAGATATCAAAGAGAGAAGACCCATGGGGCCATACCTGTGAGATGCTGAAAACTGCACAACCATAAAGAACAGTAACTTGTTCAAGCTAGTTATGTATATGCGTTTCAGACAGCAGGTAATGAAAGGGAGTTCTCAGCACAGAATAATATTCGTACACAGAGGAGGAGGATCATATTAAATTCAGAAACAATCAACATTAATGCTCATAGGAAACATCAGAGAATCCTCATACAACATAATTAAGTGTGTGTAGATCTCTAGCTGGCAGAACCACTATGGCAACAAAAGAATAACGAGGCTAACTTTCATATCATGCAGATGTATTAATGAAGTACATGCTTGCAATGTGCAAAAACTGAATGACATTAAACATAAGAAACTGACTGAAATGTGTAAACTCAAAGCAAGATGGATAAAATTTGTCCTGTTTGTGTTTAGTTATTCCTATGTATATTTTGAGGATGTTGATACTTTCTGCAGACCTTTTGGCACTTAGTTCCAAGCCATCATTTGGTATTTGTATTACAAATTGGATTATTATTATCTAGTACACAACATTTTGAAGCAGTGTCATTAACTTATGATGAAATTGATGAAAAATACTTGATGTCATTCTGATATATGGATTCTTTACTACACTATTAATCTGTTCATCCTGATTCTTTTTTACCATCTCCTTTAGTTTTACTGGTACCAATACTTTTAATAAAATTGTAACTTCTATTTTCTCACAATCTAAATATTTGTGATCATGTATTGTCGTCAAAAGGTAAAATGTGCTTAGTTATAAAATCTAAAACTATTAATTAGCAAGGGACTAAAGTAAAAAGTGGGTCAACTTCATGTGTGCAAAAATTATTACCATATTACAGAGTGTTGTTAGAAACAACAGAATAGTTGTACGCGATGTATTTTGCAAAGTTATAGAATCAGCACTCGTATTGTAACCACATATTCCATTTAAATAATACTATCATTATTTCTGCATATTCCTGTCAGTTTTTCCCCAAGTAGTATTAATTTCCTGATCTGATGTTGTTCGTTTCTTGTGCAGTTTTTACCCGTCAAGAATTCTCAGTATCATTAGAGAACAATGTAATCTGCACCAAATTGAGTTGTTTGAGAAGAAATTCATTTTTTAACCCAAAAATCAATGAAACTATGAGGTCTGGCATTAAAGTCTCACATTAAATAACATTTAAAGTTGCCGTGATAGTAATTTAGGAACATGGCTCCAGAATAAACACATCAGTTTTAGAACCTGTTGATTGACTATGAATCAAGTATATAATCCGAGTCCAACTGAATTGTTAGAAAAAGTTCAATTCTTTTGACAATATCGTAATTAGCTGTCAAATATGGAGTAACCCAATGGTCTTTCTGCTATACCAACCAAGACCCCACCACAACCACGTGACCATGCCCAATGACATCACAGTAATAATCGTTATACAACTAGAGATGACATCTCTTTGAGTATTTTGATTTCAGTAGAGCCTTAACAGAGTGAAACAGTAAGAAAGAGTGACAGATATTTAAGTGTTAGGGAGATATTTAACAATGGCTATTCCTCCCGCCACCACTTCCTCAATGGAGCTTACACACACACAAAACTTAGATTAAATCCTGAAATCCTGGCAGCATCCCTGCAGGGGAGATAACTTGACCATTTTATTTGATTTTATTGGTCTGGTTATCCCATGGTATTTCTGTTACTTGAACATTATCTTACAGTGTGTCCAGTCAGCATGGTCGAAAAAGGCGTACAACCGTTGAGAGTTGTTGAAGGACTCACATTACTACATATATGAAAGAACGTGAGCCATATTGTAAATCAGTGAAGATAAAATAGAGTATACATGGTTTGACTGTCCCTGACTGGTTGATAATGAAAGTAAGATTTTAGTAAAAAGAATCTTTTGAGAGCTTGTCCTACTTGTAACTAAAAAAAGTCAGGGACATTGTTTTATTAACATAATTTCCGTCTCTTTACAGACCCGAGTATGGAAGACTCATTACTGAAATCAGCACCCGACTCTTTTGTGTAGTATTGAAAGCACACATTTCAAATTTGTATAGATCCAGAAAATGGTGCAGCTGTTATGGTTTTCTTTTCACAAAAGCTGTCATCATAGATGTGTCTATACTGATAAAAATTTGATCATGAGCACTCGAAATCTTAAGTTATTGAATTTTAATATCATGGTTTTTGCACAGGTTTACAACGGGAGTTGAATTAGTACAGTGAGTCTTGAACTCGAGTTTTGTGCAGAAACATGGAATCCAAGCAGAATATATCCAGAAATGTAGAGGTTTTCTATATTGGATTTAGTCTCCCCATTGCATTTCACACTGATATGCATATTCACAAACAATCAGTATAGTAGTAGGAAAAGTGACAAATTTAGATACATATCATAAACATGACAAACAGTATGTTGGGGGACAAGATCATAAGAACAGGCTGGAATGGAGAAGTATAATAACAACATTAATAAGTAGAAGTGTGCCTCGTTTCTGATGTGTGCAACATTATTTTCTCAGCTTCAGTAAGAAATTACATCAAAGGGAAGACAATAAAGGATGTACAGTTAACTAAACCATGTGAATTTTAGCTACTCAAATCGATTTTAACCTTCTGGTTATATCTGTTCTGGTCTATAACGGGGAGTTTTAAAACAATAAAGCCCCTTTTATTGATTTGGCGATCGTTAACTAGGGGATGACTTTCCACGGTGTTACTGTCCAGTGTGGACGGATAGATGGAACGTTAACAGATAACTGAGCAAGGCTACTGAAAGAAATGAACAACTACGAGCCCCCTTTACTAATAAATAAAAATAAATTTAATTAATACATAAACAAAATTTCACTTTTCAATCCAACAGATTTACATTGATGGAATTTAGTCGCAGTGTTCAATTTACATCATGTTACGAGTGGTGAATTAGAGAGTACAATTTCCACGCTTGACAGCACCACCTGGCATCTGTCTCCTCTTGTCTTGGTTTTCCATGTCTAAGTGTACGCTTTGGTCCCCTTTCTGACCCTGATTATTCTGACCTCTCTTAGATGTGGACTTCCCCCTCTGACTGACCCATCGGGTTTTCCTTTTCTTCTCTCGGGAGGTATGAAACTGTTCCCTTAAGTACAAGAGTATGGCTCAAGCTAGATATGTTTCACCACTTATCTGTATATATATATATATAAACGCTCTTTGTTCGTATTCAGATTAGCGATTCACACTGCATGTGACATTAACGAATAACTGTTCTTACAGACTTCTGTATTCGCGGTAAAGTACAACTGTTATATTTAGTACAAATGACCTTAGCTCAGCAGTTCATTGCCCTAGCCTCACGACAATTGATTAAAAATTACCACGTGCTCTATACAGACAAATGCCGCCATATATACCAGTATACATTACTACACGTCTTATTTACATATGACTAGTCAATTCTGTTCAATAAGATAAATGCTCAATTACTTATGGCATAATATTCACTAAATCTAGCTACAGTAACCAATAACCTGCAAGATCATTTAAGCATCAAAAAATCATATATAAATATACAATTGTCATTAACTCACGATAACAGTATCATCCTACACAGGAAATCCATTCATATAAGAAATATGACACCTCTGCATATTTGGGTTAATTCATAAATCCCTATGAAATGCTGCATATTTGAACATTCTTTTGGATTACATCATAAATCCCTATGAAATACTATACACTGAATATTTGATTACATGCAATCCGTCAATTCTATCAATGAACTAATAATTGTTAAATTAAAGAATTAAATTGCATAACACTCTAACATATCAACAGAGTCCTACGAAATGAATACACAATACATGCATGAATCCTAAGCATATCAACACATTTGCATAAAACCAAACAAATGAAGTAGAATATTATATGCAAACTGAAATTGCTTACCTTAATGCTGTTTCTTTCCACACAATCGTGCGTCCTAGCACTATAGCCTGTCTTTCCCTTTTCAAGACAGCTATCTGGCCCCTATTCGTTAACGAGGGAAACACAATTCTATTGTTCCCATGGAGTTGGACCCGACTTCTCACAAGGCAAGAATTGAACTAGAGAGATCTGTCTAAAGTTGCTCCTATAAATTCTCAGTCTCCCAAAGTGTACGCCTTAAGGTTTCCTGACCAATCGGAAACAACTGTTCCTAAACCTTCCCCCAAAATAATCATGTCTTTCATCAGATTTTAACAGCCTAAAATATGCTGCAATTAGCTTTCCTTTGAAGATCAATTATTTGACATACAGTCTCCTCCAACCGATATGGTCGATAATTCTAATGTACTCTCTGTCACTATACCGTTACAATGACTTGGTCAATTCCACTGAAGCTTAAACGTAGACCCTTTTGTGTTTCAGAGATGAAATAAGAGAAATATCAGTGAACTTTCTCAAGACCTTTCTGGCTTGACTATGATAACTTCAATGCACAATTTATTCAACTTTAGGACTTGGACTTCTTCAAAATTCGCCACATTATATGGTCTGTTTCTGTCCATTTTGGTGATTATGTCCACTGAATCAGTATGGTTGGAAAAAAATTTGGCAAATTTAAAGATTGAAAAATCTTTTAGCAGATTATGATTATACACTGTACTTCTGCCTGAGAGATGTGAATAATTTCATTTCTTGGTTTGTTGATTCTGGTTGTTGCTCAGTTCAAATGCATCATTGAAAAACACTGATGCATTCTCATACTTTGTTACAAATATTTATTACAGATGCACATCTCCAGATATCGGTGAATATAGCTTGAATAAGTTATAACAGTTCTGGTTGGAACAATGGACATTATTAGAGAAACTTTAAGTGAGCTAAAATGTAAACTTTCGGCAGCGTGTGATGCAGGATTGCTCAAGACGTCTCCATTTCATACGCTCACCATGAAAAATCCATTTGTAACAACTGATGATGACTTTTTGGTAACAGTCAGAAAGGCATAATTGACAATATTCAAAGGTCTACAAAAATTACTGGAGTCAAAATTTATAAACTCGTACAGCTGTGACAAAAATGATGGACTGGTACCTTTGCTGCTGTTGCCACAGTTGATTAGTTGGTTGATTTAGTTTGGTTTGGTTTGTTGTTTTGGGGGGTTTTAACAGTATATTGGGTGGAGGAAGAACCGCGAAAGACCACCAACCCAAATTGGTTGATCTGTGACAAAAACTCACTCTGTAAGATATGCAAGTGATCTGTAAAAGCAAGCGCAAATGTACACTAGGGCACATGGAGCCTCTGTTGATTTATGTTTTTCGCCAACAGCCGAAGTCATTTAGACATGAGATCTCCGGTTTTGGTAGATCATTATGGCCTTTACACCATTTTCAGATGAAGAGAATCTATATATGGCAGCCAGTTTTACTCCTGAAGAAAATCCAAGTACTTTTGAGACACCAAACACCACTTATGTAGAACCACTGACCTTCCACAAGTAACTGGCAACATTCTCATTTACACATTGGAATCAAGTAATCACATGACAAGCATCTTGTATCACTCTGCCATGGAAGCCCCTCAGATCTGTATCACAGGACAAGCATCTTATACTCTGCTATGAAAGCCCCTCAGACCATAGGTATAAGTCTCATATAAAAGACTAGAAGTGGGAGATAGAACCTGTGACAACTGGATTAAAAGTGCAGAATGTTACTGCTAGGCCATCAGTGATGATGATGATGATGCTGTTGACAATACAGTTAACTGCAATGACATTGATTTTACGAGTACTCTGGGATAAAATGATTCCTTGACTTTCATCCATTTTTTAAAATCTAATTTATGATATAAAAATGTTTGACTTGTTATATTTCTTTCTTTTTAAAACTTTATATTAGTCTTGCAACAAGGCATAAAAATAAGACATCGATAACTGAAATATGTGTTCTTACAAGAAATGATATAGTGTAAAAGTAAGCAGAAATAATGCAACATTGCTTTCACAGGCATTAATGATTTTTTCTGACAAATCATGTATTGTAAGTTTACCAAAACATTTATTGAAAAAATAATAACAAGGGAATCATAGCATCTGACCACACATTTAAAGCAATACAAGATTTAACTATTATTCTAATCAAAAGCAGCATGCCCGAGAACAAAGAAAAATAGCAAAACATAGTGATCACTTTAGTAAACACACAGTTTAGTAAGGATACAAATTCAGTTTCTGTATTAGAATAGAAATCCCTAATATAAAATCTATATTCATGGACATTAAATTAGTAAGTATTAAGGGACTGATCAATGACATCTACAAATAATAAGCCACCAAGAAAATATGTGATTTCATAGTATCAGAGCATACATGGCTGACAGACAAATAAACAAAAGGACAAAAGATTGATTATAATGAATGAATACAAATAAAAATATGCAGTAGATTATATGATCTATAAGAATTCAGTAGATTACCTCCAGCCAGCTGTCATTTAAATCGCTTCTGTCCCCAACCCAATATTAAAATTGCTTCTACCACCCACTAACCCATAGCCAGAAATTATGTAAAGAAAATATGCTTCTGTAGGGGGCAGTGCTTTTTTTTATTAAAACATATCTGACGGTGGATCTTAATTTTTTTAAACTGCTTCTGTTGTGGGTTGGTTGAATTTGAAAGTGCCTTCCCCCCCCCAGGGGTGGGGTGGGGTATATGTTTTACTGGAACAGCCCTGAGAAGAAGTCAATTAAAAGTCTTCTTATTTCTAGTAATGGTAGCCATATTTGATAGCAGATCAGCTTCAATGGTATATTTGATGGTGGATTGGTATCATTTGCAGAAATTTTAAAGCCCCTAATGACAGGATGCTTTCTGTCATATTTGGTCAAAATTGGTCTAAAGTTTTTCTTTTAAAGTTTAAAATAATATCTGTGAATGCATGCATGACAGATGCAGGGCCATACCATAAACTCACTTTGTTTTATGACCAGGTAACTAAGAAAGGAAATAATATACAATTACAAAATTATCAACTGAATAAACTACACATCACAGTCGATTTCATGGCAATAACTTCATGTTCCATAAAAAATTGAAATATTTGTGATTTTCCTGAGGATTCACAACATTAGTCACATATCACTCATCACAAGTCCAAAATGTCAATCTTGGGATATGTTCCAATAGATTTTTCTAATTAGGAATTCCACAGAAAGCACAATTATGTTTTTAATCCTTCTAGCAATATTAAGGCTAAGTCACAGTGCTGTGAGTCCTAGATGGTCCATTTGGTGTTCAGAAAGCCCTCTTGCATCACTTTTGTCTTTTAAATGTCAAGTCTTCCACTTTATTGTCTGAAATGAGAATGAAGTTGAGAAATATTCTGTATTCTTATTGTGAAAGAAAGGAGAGTAATTATTAAAATACATTCCAACACACATGCAAATATAATACCCTTCCTGATTGGTTGACTGTAACATGCTTTATGATCAGTCAAACATAAAAAGGTACAGAAAAATCTACCATACATGTCAACATTTTTTTACCTCACTGTCACTGTAACTATTCGTGTAATTTAGTGCCATAGAGAATTCTATTTTTGGCAATATTGTTTTAAAAAAATTTCCACAGTGTGTTAGAATGGGGATAACAGTACAATGTTTGAGGATGTTATGTTGTTTATCATCACAAATATCTGTTTAGCTTTCCACACTGACACATCACTGGTCAAACTCAGTTTACAAGCAAACCATGAACAGCCTCATATCTTTAAATACAAGGCCATTATCCCTTATATTACCACATAAAATTACACAAAAAAGTAACTTGGCCCATGACTAATGAACCTAATTAAGCACAAAAATCTGAACTCATCTTGAAAATCATAAACTATTATTTAAATCACCAATAATGATTTAATTTTAAGAAGTATATATGAAATGTGTTGAGTGAAAATGTTGCTTTTCAATAACTTGAATTCATCATTTTAGTTACTGAAAATTAGGCTTTCTAAAAATTAACTGCTAAAAACAATTTCTGGGGGGAAAAGAGTTGTTGGAGTAGGGTCTGTTCTAACTATTAACTAAACATGTGTATGAACAATCATATGCAAATATGCAACAATGTTTTTTAAATAGTTCTTGTGAAAAGTAACCTGATTTGCACTTTGGCATACAATTTCCTCCTGTTTCTGAACTTGCTGAATCTTAATACAGAAGCCAAGATGAACCCATGCAGGATACTAAATTCCACAGTTCAGTCTTAACCCTGTAGGTTGCCATCAATTGCATACACAGCACACTTTGTCATCTTTATATGTGCCAGTGCAACATCAGAGTGAGACAACACTATTACATCTAGGCTGCATTTTGCCTTCCGTTTCTATACTATTTCGATCTCAGATCTGTGAAATATATACAACTTCAGATTGCTTGCTTTGTTTTTGTACACCATTATTGATATGACCAGCATTCCAAACTTATTTCACATAATGGATCAGAAACAGGGACTAAAAATTCCTTAAGCTCAAAATCCAGAACCCATGTGTTTGACCTTTGGATAATGATATTTTTGTCTCCAAATTGTCTAGCAGATTTGGTCCAAACTAAATCATAGTAATCAAAAAGTCTACAATTTAGATGAAGATATAGACAGAAATTAGCAATGAAACAGCTGGATCTAGCAGGAAAACATATTTCCCATTCTAACTAAGTATTGCACAGAATAATACATACTTTATTACATGCTTGGTTTGACTTGAATGAAATATTGGGACCCAAGTAGTTATAGGACTGGACCCAGCATAATTTCTATTCAAAAGTCCGAGACCCAGTGATCAAAAAATGAAATGTTAGCACCTGACATGTGTTTTGTTGTTGTTTATTGCTTTTGTTTAAACTTATTATTGATTTCATCAACTTTTATGTAAAAACACAAAACAATGTCATTTACATACATAAATTTGACAGCTCAAGTAGCATATATACTTATTTTGAAATTTTTTTTATACATGTATTTCAGATGTGTATAGAAAATAAATGTGGATTTTAAATTCCTTAAAGTAATCTGTATGAAAATTTTAGTTAAGTTTTTAGATACATTTAAAATTAGCTTCAACCATAGGCTGAACATTCAACAGAATGATGTGTCACGATAAAGGATTTCTAAAAAGCTTAGCCAAAAAAGACATAAGATTATCTCATTATTATGCATATATCTGCTCATAATCAAAATCATCCCAAGTCTTGATAAAATAAGATTTACACAATACACACCAAGAAAAGAAACAGAAGCTGAAATATTTATTCTTCAACTATATAAATGATACATCAATCTATTTACAACTTTGGCATATATTGGGAGCAAGTATGTGGCACACAATCAGCAAGTTAGAAGCATCTGACTAACTTAAAAGCATACAACAAAACACATGATACATATAGACTAAGGAAAAATATGGCAGAGTATGGTGCAACTGGCTAAGGAGCTGCACCTGTGCAACTAGCTATGGAGCTGCATATACCAATCAAGCTGCAACTAACTATGGAGTTGCAACAGGGACTGCAACTAGCTGTGGAGCTGCATATCCCAATCAAGGTGCAACTAACTATGGAGTTGCAACAGGGACTGCAACTAGCTATGGAGCTGCATATACCAATCAAGCTGCAACTAACTATGGAGTTGCAACAGGGACTGCAACTAGCTGTGGAGCTGCATATCCCAATCAAGCTGCAACTAACTATGGAGTTGCAACAGGGACATTAACTCTAAGCATGCAACTGGCTGAGAAGCTGCACTCAGAAATTGAACTACTGCAAGTAACTAAGGATCTAATACAGGTACAGGTAGTACTGAGGGCAACAGAAGGAAGTAACATGAAATGAAGCCCCAAATGAAGTGCAATTGAAGTTGCCAGATGAAATTGCACAACATGCCCCCAATATATAGTTGTCTTTGTTGATTTTTTCTTTGGGTTTTTTGGGTTTTTTTATATATGAAGAAAACAATGTAGCAAGCCTCACATACATTTCAAATATAATATATGAAAATGTGATGGCAAATATATTATATGAAAACGTTTTGCATGTCCTATATAAGCCACATGTGACAAGTCCTGACAATGAAAACACTGGAAATTTAACTATAAACACAGATGTTTGTGCTTGCCATAACAAATGTTCAGACACATGAATATATCTGGTAAAAAAGTCAGATGACCATTGTCCTAAAGTCTTGATCTTTTGGTCTTCCATGCGGACAGCAGCCGCCATGGTTGCAGCACCAATATGAAATGAATGTCCACTATACAAGTTTTGATCCACATGAAGAGTTTGCAATGAACTGAGTAAAGTATGTATGAACAATGATCGCGTCAGTGCCTGGTTAGATGGATCCACAAATAATGGGTCCATAGGAAGGGCACCCATGCTTTTACACACTTGCAGAAATTTCACCATCACTAAATAGGGACATACAGAGTTGTTTGTCCTGTAACAAAACAAAGTAATCCCTCTGTGGAAAGAAACAGTTTTGAAGGATTTAAGTTTCAAAGTAAAATAATTGGCAGCAACAGAGATGTCTTGAAGACATAAATGAAATGCAGTATCAAACTTGCCAGTGGAAACTGTGAATTCACCACACCGTAAAAAGCCAAAAAATGCAACACATGACACCACTTCCATCAAGAGATCCATGTATGGTGAAAAATGTCCTGTATGGAATAGGAAGCACAACTGTCCAAGCATCTGAAATGTTATAGGAAGCCTTGGTCTGTTTAACTCCTCTCAAAATAGTGAACAACGAAAGCACTAATGTCCATCTTGCTGTAAAAGTGGGTTTGGAAGTCCGCTCTTTAGTTATGCGAAATGAATACAATGACTCATCATATAGACTTGAGTGAACTGGTGATAAAATATAGACCAACTTGTATTATGTTAACAGTGTCAAAACCATTTGACTTCCATTGTTTAGCAAGTCTTATCAAAATTTGATCAGAAATGTATTTGCTTGAATGTTAACAAGTTCAGCCAAACATATGCAAGGTCATGTTAATATTGTAATGGCCGAGCTAGATCCTGATAATACTACACTGGAGTACGCCACCAGGGATGAGTATGCTTCTTATCAGCTGACTAAGGAGGGGAGAATGGAGTGAACTCGAACTCTTTATTTCTTTTCAACCATAACACAAGCTAATTCATTTTATTTAGAAACATTGAATAAAGTCAGTTCATAACCATGACAGTATTGTTGTTTTGTGCACTAAGCCAAAATACTATCATTGTCTTGAGGTACAGTATATGATAATTTCACAGGGTACACATTAGCACTATACTAATTAGTTCATTATATTATTACTTCTTTTAATGAATGAAAATTATATAAGCATTACCATATATGGATTTAGTTGCAATTAAGTTTACTAGAGAAGAGAAAATGTGACTTGATTGTAATATGTGAAATGTAAAATCTGCAAGGAAAACACCTGCTTGACTTCACACTTCAACTATAGCATAATACTTATTTGAAGTGAATTGATATAGATGGAAGTAAATTGGCTGTCAAGCCGGTGAGGAAAACACTCACAATGACTTAGACAGCAAGTAAATTATAAAATAAAAACATAAATAAATTATGTTTTTATAGATTGCTAGATAAATCAAGTATTGTTGAATTGAATTTAGGATGTCAAGTCGGTGAGGAAAACACTCACAATGACTTCAACATTCTATTTCCCTAAGAACTTTGTTGGACCTATAATTTAAGAAAAGGAATTATATCTTTGTAATGTAGAAAAACTTCTCTGTATGTCTTTAGCTTCATAAAACTAATTAAATAAAGAAAATAAATTAAGAAATAAATAAAAGTATTGGTCTGTGAGGACAACACTCACTTGACCATATAACTGAGGTTCAAATAACAAATGATATAACAATATCTAGTTTGCTTATAAAAATAAATTAGAAGTGACTAGAATGCATATAATTTGGAAGAGAGAAAGGAATTAAAAATAAAAAAAAATAAATTCCTTAAATAAATATTGCTTTGTGCTTAAATAAACTTTAACAAAAAAAATTACTGTCCAAAATATTGCTTAAAGTTATGTAACTTTATAATAAACTAAACAAAATCAAAAAATAAAATTCACAATAACTGTGATGTACCTAGTTTGATTGCTGCTAGCTGACTGAACCCCCCCCCACAAGCAGCCCACAAAGCCTTATATACTCCTGACAAAACCCACAATCAACAGAGCCCACAAAACCCACAAATCCAACAAAACCCACAGCGCCCACAGTTCTAACAAAATCCACAACCAACACAGCCCACAAAACCCACAATTTTTGTTGGCATATTCAAGAGCTAATATTGCATGTGTATATTTAGTCAATCTTCACAATGATCATTTATAGAAATTACCCACTTGATATTTTACACATTGTTATATTGTGAATGTATTGCCCCAAGAAAAATCAGTTTTGTAATTCGCGGCACATACCATGTTATGTTGTTGCTCATAGCAATGGTTCGGAAACTGTTATTCACTGTT
Organism: Megalonaias nervosa; assembly: GCA_016617855.1. NCBI lineage: Eukaryota > Metazoa > Mollusca > Bivalvia > Unionida > Unionidae > Megalonaias > Megalonaias nervosa. Next base: position 17,757 of record JAECUM010043894.1, read on the forward strand.
ACAATATTACAGAGGTTGACAGCATGACAGGGCAGTCAACATGTGTATGTACCAAAGAAATAAAGAAGAGAAAAACCAAACTTAAATGCGATGATGTATACAAATGAAACATCAGGGGCTATAAACACACTGAGTATGTACCGTACAGTCTTAAACGGTTAACTAGAAATTATCAAGGATGCCAACCGTCAGCATTGATACTCCCTAATTTCGCTAACTCAAAACATGTAGACTATACCAGCTAACAGTTAATCGACAAAGTAAACAAAACTGAGGATCCTAGAAAATATTAATGTCAACTCGTTTGAGCAGTTCAGTGGTAATGCACCGATTTAAAATTTTTAAAAAATCAAGACCGAATTGGGGGCTTGTATGGTGTTTACCGTATAAAAGCATGCATACCTCACTCCCTAAATGCAGGTTATTATAATATGTATGAATTTCACTCATAAATATACTCAACCAAGACCCTGACATAAGTCTATTTACTAAGCTTGATCAAACTCCTATCAAATATACAGTTTGAAGAGTGGTTAAAAGACCCCAACCAATCAAATACAAGTCACTTCATAAATATGCATAGGTCCCTTATACTAAAATCATCCATCTTCATCACATTAGCCTCTTTACCAAGTCTGATTAAAATAAAGTCAGAAAACAGTTTGACCAATGGTCAGAAGCCCAGCCAATCATATGCAAGATTACTTCATTAATATGTGTAGACCTTGCTCATAATAAAACAAATAACATACATTGATCAGAAACATGGGTGAGAATATGTATTGATCGTACTCATTAATGAACTCAAATGAGATTTTGATGATACCAACACATATTCCACATTTGACTGAGATAGGATCTGAAAAACGAATTCCAGAGTGTTAACAAACAATTGCTGAAGCATGGATGCTGCATCTGGACAAAACACAATGCACAACAGATACAGGGCAATAACATCAGCTCCTAATGCTGGAGCATAGTGATTTGTTGATATGTCCTACTTTACGTGATGTCCATAATAGTTACTAAGTTTCATGGCAACCCACAGAACTAGTTGCATTGTGCCAGATGGATGGATGGACAGAGAGATGGATTAGAGGATTCCTATTGAGAGGTAGTGATATAAAGTAGTTTAAAGTCGTGACATATCACCAGAGCCAAAAACAACCATGTTTACTCAATAGCATTGTCAGTTAAATAAAATAAACAAATTGTGCCATACACAAGGTTTTCACCATGTGCCACAGAATTAAGTGAACTTAAGTGCCAGAAAAGTTAGCTCCTTTTGTCTACATCTGGTGGTTCTTTTCTCTTTCCACATTCTGAATAATGCATTTCAAGTGAAACACCAGACATTGGCTGATCAAGAAACTCAAGCTCAAAATCCAACAACAGGCCCAAATGGGCCTGTGACCACTAACATGGCTGACATTTACCTAAAAGTCAAATGCAAGGGTAGTTGGCCAAGAAACTGTGTCAGTATGATGCTTTCTAATGTCTAAAAATGTTTTTTTTTTACTAAATGGAAGTCATATTAGTTCGTAGATTGACATTATTTGTGCAAACTTGTATGGTCAACATCTTTAGACTGGTTTTCCTAGTTTTAGCAACAATGACAATATTGTGTAGTGGATCAGAAGTTTTTGTGCAAAACTGAAAGAACCTCAAACTAAAGTTCTTTCTGTCAAATTTGGTCAGATCATGTTAAGTATTTTCTCAGAAGAAATGATCTAAACGATTGGTATTCATTTGTAATGACAACCATATTTAATGGCACATTTGGCATTATTATCAGAAAGCTTTCATGCCAGGATGCTTTCTGTAAAATGTGGTCAAATTCTATTGATCTGTTTTTGAAGAAAAAAAACCTGTTTAAAGATTAGTCCATTTTCAGAAACAGTGACTATATTTGATTGCAGATTGGCATTTTTTTGCACAAAGTATGCACATTGATAAGATCCAAGAATATTATGATACTTAGATGGGTGTTATCAGCTGCTTATTTCATGCAGGGTACAAGGATCGAGGTACATACACTTAGAAATGGATACTTATATATGTATTTTGACCAAAGAAGAGATGGATAGGCACATACTATGGCTGACAAGTACTGCACTGATGCCAAATTACAAACTAAACATCACATGCTTGTGTCTTTCTGGATGTCAAGGATACAAATGGGATAAAAACTAAAATGGGTTTAATTATTCAGGACTTCATGTATTAGTATTAGCTACTGTGCAACAATTACCACACTGCATATTTTGTAGACCAATACATGTTTCATAATGCCCTGAATAGATATTTTCTTTCAAGAACTTTTCAAAGGCTTTCCCAAAGTTATGAAAGTATTGTTTCTGACAAAAATTAAAGTTGTTCAGCTTGGTATTGCTCCCAAAAGATTAATGCAAGGTGAATGAAGACAAATTTAGTGATATCAATCATAAAATTACAGGATGAAAGAAGTGTTATCAGTTGTGTATATATTATTGACTTTGGTCATAAAAGTTTCAGAACAACTTCACAATTCAATGTTATCCATACATTAAATAAAGAACTGTAACTTTGATATGATTCTTTTGTACTTTTCAGTTTTCATGTTTAACTTTATCATGTTGGAAATGTCAAAAATTGTCAAATGTCTTGCACATTTCCTTGTTATTAGTCCCTTGAAATGCTTTCACCAAACTGTAAAGTGGATCATGCATCCATTTTCAATTGTAAACACAGCTCATAATGATTTAAAGAACTACCGCCCAGTTTCTAATCTCCCATTCATGTCAAAAATCTTAGAAAAAGTTGTTCTATCCCAACTTGTATCTCATCTGAATTCAAACAGTCTTTTTAGCAATGTACAGTCTGCATATAGCCCTTGCCACAGTACTGAAACTACTCTTCTGAAAGTAGTCAATGACCTTCTCTCTGCTTTGGATAGCGGAAAGATTACAGTCCTCACTCTCCTTGATTTGTCTGCAGCATTTGACACTATAGACCATGATATATTACTTCACCGTCTCCAGCATGTATTTGGCATTCATGATATGGCCTTACTATGGTTCAAGTCCTACTTGGTCAACAGGACACAAATTGTGTCCGCAAATGGAAAACACTCCAGCCCAGTTGATCTATGCTGTGGTGTTCCACAGGGGTCTGTTCTTGGACCTGTTCTCTTCATTCTATACACTTAGCCACTCTCAAGTGTCATAGATCATCATCCAGTGTCTCACCAATTGTATGCTGATGACACCCAAATATACAAATCTAGCCACTCAACTGAAGTTGAAGCTACCATCCAAGGTGTAGAGAGGTGCATTTCCGATGTGAAATCATGGATGACATGTAACAAGCTGCAGATGAATGATGATAAAACTGAAGCCATTCTGATTACAACACAAAGACTTTCTCATTCACATCCTTTACTCAGACAATAAATATCAGCAACACCAACATTAAATTCACACAGTCAGTATGAAACCTCGGTGTTACTCTTGATAGTACTCTCTCATTGCACCAACATGTCATGAACATATGCAAGGCTGCATATCTTGAGCTGAGACGCATCAGCTCCATTTGCAAGTATCTTTCAGTTGATGCCATTAAAACACTTGTGTGTTCCTTAGTACTTTCAAGACTGGACTATTGTAACTCAATTCTGTCTGGTTCGTCTCAATATCTACTCCAGAAACTTCAAAAGTTCAAAACACAGCTTCTCGGATCATCCTTAGAGTACCACGATCAGAGCACGCCTCCCCCCTGCTCTGTACCCTACACTGGCTATCCATTCGATCCAGAATTAAACACAAAATTTGTTCTCTGTGCTACGTTTCACTGACGGGCTCCAGTCCAACATACCCATCTGACCTCACCCATGTGTACACACCTGCAAGATACTTACGCTCCTCTTCTGACACTCGTATTCTCATTATTCCCACTATGAAAATGACATCATATGGACAATGCTCTTTTGCATACCAAGGCCCAGCAATGTGGAACAAATTGCCCACTGCACTCAGACACAAAGACACAATGATCTCATTCAAGAGTGCTCTTAAAACTCACCTATTTCAACTGCAAGAACAGACTTAAAGACCTAATAATGTATCCTTACCTTAAATATTTACAGCATGTTTTCTGTTTCTAATTTCGTGGTGTTTGTTTTTATTTTTGTAATCATATTATTATATATGTTTTTAAGTGTTGTCAAATGTTTTAAA